>JBBPLQ010000517.1:0-19970 GCA_038089855.1 Royoungia palumana
GCATCTGGTGTGCCAGACTTTATACCATAAAAGGAAGTATCTAGAATGACCGTGATTGGTTAATGAAAGTGGTGCCATGTAGGCTGTGCGAAAGTAATAATATGATTGGAGGAAAAGAATTGTACGACATAATGAGGCTGTGTGATGTGGCAGCCAATAGGGTTATGAATTGAGCATAGGTTTGGCATGAGGCATAAAGAGTCTAGAACAAGTCTGGGCGAAAGGCGGGAGGAATGACATAGCATTCTTGAGGAATGAAGACTTGTTGATAAGATAAGATAGGGTTAGATGGCATAAAGACAGGGGTTGAAGATAGGGGTTTAGGAGCATTCATAACATGTACAGAGCAGAGAAGTGGGTGTTGATGTCTTGAGCATGTTCTGTGCATCCCCTCTTGGATGGCTTGTCTACATCAATGACTTGGATGTCTTTGAGGAGACCATCTGTTACAAATGCCTCAAATCTCATACCATTTCCCATGACCAAGTCCATTCCTTTCCCTACACTCCATAAGCCAACTAAACCATATGTCATTCCTTTACACAAGTCCCTAGAGGACACAGCCTCCAAAACCTCACATCAAACCTATGCAGGATTCCAACTATCAGAGGGTACGATGGGTGTTACAAACGCGTCAATTAACTCCTATGTTTTCAACCTTGAGCAACACTTCGCTCAAGACACTTATGTTTTCGATCCACAAAACCACATCACATGACAGGTCACGTGATCTTATCTTGCCTCATGCTAAACCTATGCTCGGAACATAACCCTATTGGCTGCCACACTTGCATAGCCAAGCACAGCACTATATATATCTCAACCTATGGCATTTCGTTCTCTTATCTATGACATCATACGCTTACCGATGCTGTGCATCGTACGATTTCTTATTGACCAATCATATGTTACCATTAGATAGAATCCTATGGAACATTACAAATAGATACAAACACATGTACTAGTATATAAACCAAATGTCAACACCAGAGAACTTCAGTAAAGTTCTTCTGGTCTTTCCTCTTCATTGACTGGAGAACTCCACAACACTCCATACTTTCACTCGACAGCTCTAGTCTTTGAGAGTTGTTTCAATGGGCATGAGGCAACACTGTAATGTAGCATCAAGGCTCCAGTTGTAGTGGTAGTACAAGACTGGAGGAGGAAGGAACGTGTTGTGCGTGTGTTACTGCACATGGAGTCCAAAAAAGGAAATGTAGGAAATGTAGGAAAAGGGACGTAGTTAGACTAGTAAAAGGGATTATACGAACAGTCCATTCTCCAACACCAACCATAATTGGCTGCCACATGTCAAGGCACCGATCCAAGATCTATCCCCATATGTACATATTAACCCTACACCCTATGGTTTCATCAACACATGTTACACTTCTCTTCCATATGATATGCCACAAGTCAGTACCTTATCTATGACTCATTTCTTATCATCCAATCATATATTTACCTTGATGGAACTCTCTAGAATAAACCAAATATGTACAAGCACTATAGAGTAGTATAAATACCTGAGCTGTACTTTGATAGTCCTCAGTTTAATCAACTTGTATCTTCCTCTCAAAACATCCACTCTAAGCTTTTCTTTACTTTCAAACTAAACAATTTCTTGATTTTGAGAGTTGTCTCACCATCAGATCCAGTAGTAAGAGCCCCATCATGGGTAGCTCTATTGACCTGTGATGCTATGTGGTCCTTCTGAAGTCCTACAAAGTGTTCATTAGTAATTAGATACAATCAGTGTAAACTTACCTTTTTTTCCTTTTGGGTGGGCTATCAGCATCAGATTCTGCATCAGACATGGTAGCATTGATGTTGAGGACTTTTTGAGTCTGTTTGAGGTCAGCCTCATAGCCAGGTGCTAGTGTACTGTCACCTTCAGGTGGCCACATTACTACCTGAGCTTTCCAGTGGGAGGAAAGCTCCAAATCAGCAGCATTCTTGGCACATGTCACACATGCCGATGGTATGGCTGCACATCTAGGTTGGCCAGGCTGTTCTTCAACTTTGGACATATTGCCTGTAATAAGCAAATGAATGGGATTGGTAGATGAAATGAAAATTTCATTTCCACATACCATTTATAGTTATCGGCTCTTGCCAGTAACAGGGATGTGCAATTTGCTAGCTACAGTATGTGGTATATCACATTGTCTGATGTGTCTCAGGATATAAGCTTATTTATGTTACAAACGCCTCAAATCTCATACCATTTCCTATGACCAAGTCCATTCCTGAAACCAGCAGATATTATCCGAGGGTTGGACGAGAGTGATGACAAAGAGGAGTCTCATGAGGCAGGGTTTTGCAGTCTTGTCGGGGGGACAACACAAGAAGCGACAAGCTTTACTTGGGCAAGGTAAGAGAGGAGAGTTCACTAATTTCAAGACTGGAGTTACATCGAGTAACTACGGTCATATATATACTATCTAAAGAGCATAGCCATAAGTGCACAGACCAAGTGTATGTAAGCAGAGGGAGAAACGCCATAGGCCAATAAGTATAGTACTACAATGAGGCAAAGGCTGTGGTGGAATGGAAGGGAAGCAAGGCGGTAATGAAAAGGAAGTGTACTGCATTGCATGTGGCGAGAAGATCTAACCATGATATATGTAAATGGAAGATCAATCGGGAAAAGGGGAAAGGATCTGTTAGATCCATGGAGATCCCGTATGGTAGATCACTGATATCTAATCAGTTAAGTCCAGAATAATGTGAAGAAAAGGGAAAGAAATGAGTGTTCATAACAATTCCTTTCCCTCCACTCCATAAGCCAACTCAAACTTATGTTGTTCCTTTGTACAAGTCCCTAGAGGACACAGCCTCCAAAACCTTATGTCAAACCTATGCAGGATTCAACCCATGATTGGCTGCCACACATCAAGGCACTGATTAAGATCTATCCCCATATGTATACATTAACCCTACATCCTATGGTTCCATTCCATCAACACATGTCATACTTCTCTTCCATATGATATGCCACAAGGCAGTACCTTATCTATGACATCATTCCATTCCTACCTATCATCCAATCATATGCTTACCTTGACAGAACTTTCTAGAACTACAAAAATATGTACAAATATTATAGAGTAGTATAAATACCTGAGCTGTACTTTGATAGTCCTCAGTTTAATCAACTTGTATCTTCCTCTCAATCACTTAAGCTCATAAGCATTTAACTCCTCTTTACTACACAACCATTCAATTTCGAGAGTTGTCTCAATTTATGTATCAGCTCTGATCCAATGAATATGTTAATTGTCAAAATATCAAGTGGTATTTCTTATTCAGATATTCTTATCCAGATACCACTGATATTATTATCCATTTTCATATTGGTTATCCTTCAGATATTCTAACGTCATACATAAGTCATTTATTATGACTCATCTACTGATCTTCATCAGACACTTAGTAATCATGTATGACAGATGATGTGATGGTCTCACATCCTCTTCTTCTTTATTAGGTAGAAAGATAGGACTGTGCATGGACCAGTCCAAACACATACATAGAATCCTGTATAGTATATAAAGGAGAGCTCCCTCATACTCGCTCTCCTTAGTTAGAAATCTACTCTCTACACCATTCAATCACTCTTGTTTTATATTCAAAGTCTCCTCAAGTATGTAAGTCTCTACTTGATCATACCTGTGCATACAGTACTTCTATAAGAGAAGAAGCACTGTACGTTCCTATGTAGAGAAAGAGAACTCTCCAGTTCTTTAGGTTATGAGCCCCACTTTTTTTTTTTTTTTTTTTTTTTTTGAGACCTCGTTTATTGTCCTTTGGGGCGTTGCCCCTTGGTAGACATTTACATTCGGTTAATTGTACTCTATTTTCCTCAGCTTCTTTTTCAACGTGCGATATCTTTTTTAATGTGCCGTTCTACGTGGTAGGCAGGCAAGTGGTCCACGTGAGACCGATGTGAGCGTGCTGTGAGATGCCGGATGCGCTTTTTGGGTTTCTGGTTGGGGTACTATCTCCTGTCGTTGTGGTTGTCATTGTTAGTGGGGGGGGTTAGGTCCCCATGAGTCTTTTTTAGGCGCTGTGTGGTGTGTATGTACTTCAGCGTTTCTAGGATGCACGATTTGTCACTTAGCAGGTTTCGTAGATTTGAAGCTTTGCGCCCGAGGCTCCATCTCAGTTGGTGCCTCGCGACTTCGTAGGCCGGGCATTCCTGCATGAAGTGCAGTACTGTCTCCTCTCTCCGGTTGCAGTTGGGGCAGTTTGGGCTTTCGGATTTAGCGATACGGTGGAGGTGCTTATTGACTCCGACATGACCAGTTTGTAGTTGGAAGATGATGGAGGCGTGGCGTTTGGGGAGGTCTTCGACGAGCTTTAGGAACGATCCAGATGGCATGGTGGGGTCGATTTTGTGGATGAGTCCTTTCCGAGGCGATTTTTGCAGTATGCTTTGGTTGAGAGCTTTTGTTTCTTTGTTGAAAGCTTGTTTGCATGCTGATTTGCTAAGTGGTAGTTGACACACAGCGCCAGGGGAGGCACGCAGAGGGCGTGGCAGTGTTCTCGGTTCACTGGAGTCTCCCTTCGCTGCTCTTTTGGCTTCTTCGTCTGCCTCCTCATTTCCTGGGATGCCAGTGTGGCCTGGCGTCCATCTGATGCGCAGCTTTTCGATGTTGTGATGGGTTAGCATCGTGTGGAGTGAGTCGTGGAAAATGTCCATTAGGTGGTGGCCTGGTTTGGATTCGAACGCTGACGTCGCGAGGATGGCAGCCCTGTTGTCTATCCCTAGGGAGACCGTTCTGACCCTCCGCTCTCTTCTCAGTAGTTCCACTGCCAGGATCATTCCGACTATCTCTGCCTCGTACACCGTATGTTCTTCGGCTGTTCCCAGGTAGAACCGTAGGCTTTTCTCCTTTCTTCCTTTTCTCCTCAGTACCGCTGCTCCTCCGATCCCGCCCTCGAAGCCTGATCCGTCTGAGTATAGGTTTACGTCTTCCTCGTGCTCCGCTAGTATGTCCTGTGCTATGGCTCCATCGCAGTCCTCTACGACATCTTGCCACGTGTCTGGGGTCCACTTAGGGTAGTGGCGAACTGGTTCAAGCGTCTCCATTTCCTTGGGGTATATGTCGAACTCGCCGATCAGGTTGTGGAGTGGTGATTTGTGGCGTTTTCGGTTCCGGTAGGCTGCCTTGGACGCGTTGTGTACTGGGTTTGATGAGGCGAGCGTTGATATGTGGAGGGTAGCTCGGTGGCAGTGTTGGCGGATCTGGAGCGCCATTGGTAGCAGGTTACTGTGTGCGTTGAGCAGGTCGTTTGCTGTGGTGCGCATGCCCCCCGTGATAAGGATTGCTACTGGACGCTGGACGCTCTCCATCCTTTTTCCTATCCCTCATGCTCCCCATCCTCCATCCTTTTTACCTCTTCCCTTTCGTATCAGGTCCGTTGCCCAGACCTCGGCGCCGTACAGCATTTTGGGTATGGCGACTCCCTCGTATAGTTTCTTCATTAGTCTACCTTGTACCCCCTTGGTCGTACGGAACATTCTCCCGCACGCTAGCACGTATTTCGTTCCTTTGGCAATAGCGTATGCTGCATGTTCTTTGAAGCATAGTTCCTGGTCTACGATTACTCTGAGGAATTTGTATGTGGTGGATGGGTCGATTCGGTGGCCGTCAATAGTGATGTGGGGGCGCGCTATGGGTTTGGTTGACTTTTTCCTCTGGCCGGGGGGGTTGGGTCTTCCTCTTTGCGGCGGGTGACTCCAACTAGGGCTGTTTTGTCGAGTTCAAATTGGCAGTGGTGGCTCCTGCTCCATTCCAGAGCTCCTCCGTCTCCTTCCATCATCTCTTTGAGCCTCGCATATGCATCGTCCCAGGACGTTCCTCGAGCCATGAGCGCCATGTCATCTATGAATCCAAGGACTGTTCTGTCTTTTCTACCTTCCGAAGCGCCTATCAGGCCTGAGTTGTAGTATAGGAACGCGATTGGTGACAGTGGGAATCCCTGGTCGAGACCTATTGGTATGTTAAACACTGATGATGAAAAGTCATCAAAGCTTAGCGTGGTGGATCTGTTTTCCAATCGACGTTTGTACCACTCTATGTACTCTTCAGGGATTCCTTTGCCTTTCATGTTGTGCAGTAGTTGTGGGATAACGACACTCGGGAAAGCTGCTTTGACGTCGAGGAATAGTATAGCTGGATATTTGTCAGTTGGGTGTGCCCATGAGTCGTAGCAAAACTTAGTTAATAGGTGTAATGAGTCAACGGTGGTGCGGCCTGGGCGCCCGCCAAAGTGTGTGGCCGGGAGTAGTGAGTGCGTTTCTGTGAGGTATGTTAAGTCGTCGGCTACGCAAGAGGATAGAATCTTAGCCATTGTGTCGAGGAGTGCTATGGGGCGGTATGCCTTGGGTACTGTGTAGTCTGGGCGGCCGGGTTTCTTGAGGACGACCGTTTTTGATACTTTCCACTGTTCTGGGTAGTGCTTGAGGTTGAATGAGGCACGGAAGATTGGTCCCAGGTGAGGTGTCAGCGCCTCTCGGCTGTTGGTGAAGATGCTGTTGCTGATTCCGTTTGGGCCGGCTGCCTTGTATGGCGCCAGCTTTCTGATGGCCCTATCGATCTGATCGTCAGTGATGTTTGTGAAACGGCAGACAGGAGGGGGGTAGTTAGTTTCGTCATGTGGCTGGATGTTGGCGGGTGCCTTTTTGAAGAAGGTCTTGTATAGCGCATCGCTCTTCTCCTGGTTGGTTTGGCTGTCAGGCGGTGGGGAGTTGGGGTTGGGGCGTAGGTTGGGGATGTGTGAGATGAGTTGGTCTGATGGTTCGCTGGTGAGGTACTTGTGAACGTCCCATATGTTGTTGTGGTCAGCTTCTTCCAGGTACTCCATCCAATGTGTCTCCTTGGCTTTCAGGAGGTGTTGGGCGTACTTGGATTCAGCCGCATGGAAGAGTTGGTGGATGGGGTGGAGTCGTTGTTGGCATTTTTTGTGAGCTCGTGCCGCTAGTTTCTTTACCTCTTTTTTCTCTTTGGCTAGCTCCGGGGTCCACCAGCGTTTAGTGAAGGGGTTTGGGCGGACCATTGGGACTACGTTCTCGATGGTGTTCTGTATGATGTCAGTTAGTTGGGTTAATTTACTTTCCATGTCGGCTACTTCTTCGATTTCCGCTGGTGCTGGGATGCTGGCCAGCCTCTCTACAATTTTGTCTTTGAACTTTTTCCAGTCCATGGCTTTGAAGTTGTGCCTGGGAGGGGGGTTAGTTCGTTCTAGGGTGAGCGTGAGCTCACTGATGATGGGGAGGTGGTCCGAGTTTGCTGGTCGGAGGTCTGGTTGCACATCGCATTTGGTGAATGATTCTAGTAGGTGGGACGTGCAGAACACGTTGTCGGGGCGTGTGTAGTTTTTCGTGCTTGACGCTTCTAAGGTTGGGATTCCTGCTGGGAGTGCCTGCTGTAGGTTAAATGCTGCAAGGAGGTCGAGTAGTGGTTCTGCTGTGGTCAGGTTGGCGGTGGTGAAGAGGTGGGAGTTGCTGGGGTTGTCCCACATTGGGTGGTGTTGGTTGAAGTCGCCCATGAGTATCAGGCCACCTGTACCCTCTCCCCTTCCATTTTGGGCTTCTGCCATGAGGTGGTTGTCTAGGAATTCGATGGTCTGTTGGTGGGTGCCGTCATTGTACACGTTGTACAGGCGTATTTTACCGTGGGAACCACTTATCTCTATCGCGGTTACATCCGGGTTCCTAAAAGGGATGGTTCTCCAGGCGTCCTTCGATAGGCGTTTGTTTATGAGTAGTATGGATCGGGTGCGGGGAGCGTCATGGGAGTTGTGGGACGTGGGGTATAAGACATTCCAGTGTGAATTGGATGGGGTGAGGTTTACTGGGTTTAAGTAGGGTTCCTGGAGAGCGGCAATGTCGAATCTGTTTGGGTCCAGGTCACTTAGCATGTCCTGCTGGGCGACGCTGGATTTGCGTAGGTTTTGCTGCCATATTTTTAGTGTTTCGCGCTGTGGTTGTGGAGCAGTGTGTCGATTCATTGGGAGGGAGTGGGAGGGGCTGCTGTTGGGTTCGCCATGGTTGAGTTACGGGGCTCATCCAGCCTCGTTTGGCGCATTCCTTTCGACCATCCTCCATCCTGGGAGCCCACGGGTGGGTTGGTGTTGCCATTCTGGGGTTGGATTTGGCTGTTACCTACTGGGGCCCCAGTTTTCTCTTTGCGGGGTTTGTGTTTGCTAGCGGTCTGCCAGCCTTGGGGGTGTAGGGAATTGGTCTGTTGCTGAGAGGGGAGGGGAGGAGGGGAGGGGTCTCCGTTTGTGGGGGGGTCGCCAGTGGCCCACGTAGTTGGGTCTTCCTGGACAGGGAAGTACACGAATTTCGAGTCCTTCATGTAAGAGTGGAGCTTTGTGCGGGCTCATTGGAAGGCCCCACACTCACAACTCCATGCTGCGTGGCCATTTACCTTACAGTTGGCACAGTGGAATTTTTTCTGGTCAGTTTCCGTGCACTCTAGGGTACGGTGTTGTCCGCCGCAAGTCCCACAGACGTCGTGTTCATGTTGGCAGTTCTTCGACATGTGGGACTGGCTGAGGGACTGGCACTTGTAGCACCTCCAAGGGTCTGGGAGTTGCTTGTGGGCGTAGACCTTCTTGCCTTCTATGGAGAGGCCCTCCCATATGGCTTTGTTGGCATCGTAAGGGTTGGTGAAGTTGATTATAGCGTGGGCCACTTTCTGTGTGGCTGAGCGGCGTTCCGGAGGTTTGATCCACTGGACTGAGTTGATGGCGTCGACGAGGATGTTGGATCTCTGCTCAATGGTGTGAATAGCAGTGTTGTTTTCTACATCCAGCGAGATGGGGTTGAATTCTGCCACTACCTTGTAGGATCTGTCTAGAAAGTGAGTGCTGGCGTCGAAGTGAAGAAGAAATGTGTTTCGGTGCTCAGCGTCGTTTAACCACTCCCTGGTGATGTGACTATCAAGCTCGTATCGGAAAGCGCCCGACCGAAGTGTTTGGACGCTTAGTATGGCCATGCCCGGTGGGGCATGTTCTTCTCCTACAGCGGTTGCATTGAGGGCGATGTTCGCTTTGGTTAGGAGTTCCTCTGGAGATAGCTTATGCAGCTCCTCATTTGTGGAGGTGAGAGTGATCTGTCTTGTGGCGGCCTCACTCCTGGCCAGGGCTTCTGCTTGGTCCTTACCCTGCTGCCCTGCTGCGATCGCTGCATAAGAGTGAGCTATGAGGTCATGGTTGTGCTACTGGGTTGCCGGGCCGAGGTGCGCGAGCTCCCTGAGGTTGTCGCAGGCTTTGTGGGCTACGTTTTCCATGTTGGAGGCCATCTTGTCTATCGTGGTTTTTAGGTCTTCTATGAGGTTGGTGTATGTCGCGGCCTTCTCCTCATGTTGTTGTGCGACATCCTCTAGCCTGTTGATTATTCCTTCTTCTGTGAGGCGTGGGACCTCGCTGGCCTTATGTGGACTGGAAAAGAGGAGTGTTGCCATAGCGTGTAACATTTCCAGGTGGGCCGTCTGGAGGCCAGTGGCCCCCAGGACATATTCTAGGATGGTTAGTGCTATGTGTTTTGGGGTTTCACCTTCAGCCGGGGTTTGGTATCCATAGCGGGCGAGGGTGGTGCGTGCCTCCGCCAGGCTGGGCTGGTTTCCTGTTAGGGCAAGGATTTCAGCCTTGCTTTTCCCGGTGAAAATTACCTCTCCCCGGCGTTTGGATAGGCCTGTTGGGCCTTGTGGCGGTAAGCCTAGGCTGGGTCTCGACTGTGAAGCGATGGTATGCGCCATGACTTGTGTCCTGGCGCTTTTTGCTATCTTTTTCCTGTGAACTTTTTTCGGGGTCCTGGTGGGGGTGCCGTGTGGTTACAGGGAAAGAAGCTTCTGAGCCCCACTTAACCAAGCAGCTGGCATATATATCTATGTGTACCTTTATCCCATCGCCACCTACCTTGGTTCAGCCATGGAGACTTTTGAAGCTGTGTGTTTCATCCAGGTGATGTTTTGTTTGATCGAATCCTTTCAGATTGTTCTCACAACTCACCCAACCTACCAATGAGCATCAGTCATGATATACTGTGATGAGGACACAATTGTTTCATACTTTACATATTCAATAGAACCTAACCTTCACCATTTCTCACTTGATTACCACATTTCGATTGCTAATCGACTTTATCATTGCTTTATAGGCTTTGACAACCTTTTCTTACCAAATACGGTTAGTCAGCCTCTGCCAAGAACTCCTTTGGCGAGATCTCCATTCCCTTTGACATCTATCACTTGAGAGACTACCACCTTGACAAGCGCTGCCCCAGAACCTGCTGTTCTGAGATCCCCATTACCTTGGCATACTATCTAGCTGACTCTACCTGCAGCCTTTAACCCTATGAGATCTAGATGACAAAATGCTCAGTCCAACCAACAATCTCCAGGTCCATTCCTTACCCATATTGAATGTGCCCACCTTACCTCAGAATCTGCACCAATCGAATCTGCAGAACTCCTGAGAGACCCTTCCATACCATGCAGCACTAGGGAGTGTTACCGATACACCCTTAACTCAATACAACCAATTCATAGACCTTGTCCTTTTTGTGACAATCATCTATCCCTGGATGAAATTTGCTTTCAACTAAACCTGACAGCTACTCACACCCACCATCACATTGTACAATCTGAAGCAGGATTCTATCACAATTGGAATAACTTCATTGATTTCAGTTGAACAGGTTGCTGTGATATACTCCTCTTGCAAAATCCATGGTATAGTACTATTTCCATGGTTCAATGTTATTCATTCACATTGTTGTTTAGCTTGTTTACTAAAGAACTGGATAGATCTCTGTCTCTACACCGGAGTGTAGGTACTCTCTATCGCAAGGGAGAGTAGCGCAGGTAGTTCTAGTAGGAGACTTACTAGATGGAGACTTGAGGTAAGAGTAGACTGATTGACTGAGGTATGAGTCGAAGGAAAGATAGTAGATTGACTGAGGAAAGCGAGTATGGGAGCTTTCCTCGAACTAAATAGTGTTTGACTATTGTTGATACATATTTGCGCTGGTCTGTGCGCATATCTCTTGTATATCTAAATAAGGATATCAAGGGTGCGATTGGATCGCATAAACTGTCATATAAGATGACAAGATCTGAAGGGATTGAAGAATGAGTCATATGGAATGACTATAGATGCGATGGAGTCGCATAGCTAATGATATGATAAGATGAACTTAATATGAGAGTGGAATGATTAGATATGATCGAATGGTATCAGGATTAGAAGATCAGAATAAGAAATACCATTGATTTCGACATTTACTTCTATGGACCTTCAATCTATGGGGAAAGGTTCTTGGTCAGTCACCACCCATTTGCATTTTTTGATCTACACTCTTTATATTGACACTCTCGTCATTATAGAGTGTTCCTTCCCACCAACAATTGCTTGTCAAGACAGTCTTGGGGACTCGGAGATGGAAAGGATACCATGGATCTGATTTCAAATAATCTAATGAATGAGTCACAAACAAGTGCTTATACTATCTAGTTTGTCAATGATATTGCAGCTACTAAGAAATACCATTGTGTGATGTGTTAGTACCCCTAGAATGATGATTTTGTACTATGATGAGAATTGGTTGTACATATATGTACAGTATAGATGACAGGAGTTGTTTTCACACCAGTTTTGCAATGAGTGAGAGTGCCTCAAATTGGAAGACTTATTTGACTCCTGGTCGGTCCCTTCATTCATTACATTTGATGTTGTATGTAGTGGTCTACTAACCACGACTGATGGCAAAGTAGATATTGAGACTTATTTAAAGTCATGCTTTGCTGGCATCATCTTACTTATTCATCATTGTCGAACAATCCAAGGTTGTCGAAAGTCAAAGAGTCGCATTGAGCCTGAGATGGTGCCTGGTGCTCTCATTCTATCATACGGCAGGTTGTCTGGAAAGTTTGAGGTGGAAAGTGTTGAATTAGTTGACAAACTACAAATCATCGTCATCGTCATACAAAACGTGCATAGCAACCACCAACACTGGTACAAATCGGAGAGAAAAGAGAGGTAAAAACCCGGCTGCTCACAACGCCATCGAAATTCCCATCAACACCGGCCAGAACACGAACACGAACCGAAATTTGAGCTTCTCCATGTCCACACCCCTTCGTGCCGCGCTCGACCCCCGCTGTCCTTGTCCGCCCGGTATGCTGCCCAACGGCGGCGGGGTTCCCGAAGGTACCGTCGAGGTTGTCGACGAGAAAGACGAGGGCCCGCTATTCGACGTCGTCACTACCGTCCGAAATCCAGACCCGGTCCCGTTTTGTGTCGCCGACCCGATGCTGCTCTCCATCCCCACACTCGCGGTCGTACTCGTCCTCCAATTCGTCGTCATCGACTCCGAACTCATATTCCCCGGTACGATCACGAAATCCGCCGAATAGATGACCGTATCGACCGGCTTGCGCGTCGTGAACCGAAGGGCGCTGTGCGCAGTATCAGCAAAAAGGTGGGCAAACCGAGCTACAGAGCGCGAGAAAGAACGCGCGAGCGTCAACGTCCGTCGTCCGTGCCGCCCGACGATCGCGATCCGAGATCCCATCCGATGACCCCGTTCGCTGGACCCCTCCGCACGTCGACTCATGGACGGATCGTCGATCGCGCGTCTCCACGCCGCGGCGACAGACGCTGTCCGACCCGCGAGACGCACAGCGTCACGGTCGTCCGTCCAACGCGGTCCATCGCTTGCCCCACGCGGAGCCACGGCGATGCGCCGACCAAGGCACCCGAGGCGCTCCCCACCCGCGTCTCCATCCAACCCGCGCCACGGACGTTCAAATCAGGATTCAGGAACGGCACGAGACACTTACTGCTTCACCTCCGCGCACACCGCCCGCGCAGGGACCGTCACCGCACGCGTCTTCGTCATCGGATCCACGCCCGAGGCGAGCTGGGCGACGTACGTCTGTCCGCGTGCGACGTTGCGTCAGCGTCAGCGTCCCCGTCCGAGGCCACCCCCCCCACAGCCGGTGACTGGTCGGTGCGAGATCGACTCACGTTCGTGTTGCACCACAACGAGAGGTCGAACGGGCTCATCTCGGTCAACGCGGGGTACTTCCAATCTTCGATCCAGCTCACCGTCTCTGGTCGGTCCGCCGTCCATACCGTCGCTTGGGTCGGCTGGGTGGGGTACACGGAGCACGAAGCGATGGGAAGACACGCAGTGCCGGCGAGGAGGATAACGTATGTATGGAACATCGTCGAGCGATCGCTGACGCTGTCTGGCGTATCGTACCGTAGAATCAAGAAGAATGATAGCGAGCTCCGCGCGAGCCAGTGATAATTCGCGACGCGTCCGATCACGTGTGTAAGAAATCAACTATGATATTGGTCGTGATCCGTCTAAGCTAAGGAATGAAAACTAAAGGAAAATACAAGGGTCAATAAGCTACACCCCTTTTCTTTCTAGGATACGGCGACATGAGGACAGAAAATAGTCAGAGCCAGGCATCGTGCATACGTGCGACATGAACAGAAAAGAAAGAAAGAAAGAAAGGGTATGAGCATAAACGTCCCCAAGTTCCGAAATAACAACCGCGCGTCGAACCGCACGGAGATCACAGCCGTCCAGACAAAAGATAGACATTCATCGTTCACAATCACATCACCCGTTCCTTGACTTGCACAGCCCGAAGCCATATCTCTCCGGGACGACTGCGTTCCGGTCTCAGCTCCAGTATCGCTTACGCTCATATGAAGAGTCACGCACCTCTTTTCTCGTAAGATTCGCCATACCCGCCTGTTGTCCTTCTCCTTCTCATTCCGAATCTTGGTGGCCAGTGTCTCCGCTCTAGGCGGGAATACCCCAGGTCCGCAGCGCGACTGAAGATCTGCAAGACCTTCGTGTGTCCCTTCCGATTCGAGCACCACCTTGCCGTACCAGCCGGGATCGATATAGAACCCCTCGACGTTGGGAATAGGCACACGGACGGCGCGCGATCGAGAGTGGATTTGCGATTGGGTAGGCGGGAGAGGCGGGCGGATAGTAAACGCGGAGCGGTGCACCCAACGTACGACATCGTGCAATGCCCCATGAGGTCTACGGATCAGTGAGCATGCTTCGAATGTTGGTCAATTCAATACGCACGTTTCCGTTCGTGCCCGATCCTGCAACAACTGCAGATTGGCCGCAATCTCCCGCCCCCACGGACTCACATCAAGGTAGACGATCGGATTACAATGGGGATTGTGCGCCGCAGAACCACCGATGCGAATGACACGATGAAAGTACGAAGGAGAGAAGGCCAAGCTGTGAAAGTATGGCGATAGTTCACCCACGCGGGAGTACCTGTAATCCAGATCCTGCCAAGTGCGTACGTCGGAGGTTGTTCAAAGCCGGGAATGCAAGGTGACACGTACCACAAGATAGCTCCCGTCCCAGACGAGTCGGCCAATGTTTCCTTCATCCCCGACAGCAACGTCCCATACAACATCCCCCACCCGAAGAAGCTTCAGAACACCGGTACGTTTCAACTCGGCCTCGCATTCCACGACGCTCGCATCAGATAACCAATCTCCTTCAGGGGAAGGCACAAACACTCTCAAAACCGGTGCACGCCCGGGTCGATAGAGGGGTGATTTGAATTTGGAGACCGCTGATGAGAAGCTCGGGTTCCGTTCATTCTTTCCATGCGAATGATTACGAGAGTGAGAATGGGAACGAGAAGAAGTCGGCGACGGAACTCGGCTGGAGACGCTGGGCTGACGGGTGCCTGGACGAGACCGACTCGAAACCGGGTTCGAACCAGCCGAATGGAGGGTCTGGATGTACCTGGCCTCAGACTCGGCCTGGGCGCGAAGACGCAGGACCACTCGGGTGTAAGCCCGCGTCGTGAGCGCCAGCGACAGGATATCCGGTATTTCCGACGTCGGAACATCTCGTTTAACTGCCTTGGGTTGTAGGTATGCAACGGCAAGACGAGCATATTGATGTGCTGGCATGGCTACACCACGTAGGTAGTTATGGAGATCCTGTCCCGCGTGTCATCACGTGCGAGCGCGTGGACGAGATGTGAAACTTGCCTTCAACGATAGTTCGACCGGCTCTGCCCATTCATAGTCCCATTTCCAATAGCCCACCGTATTGAGGTATCGTTCCAGGACGAACTCGCGAAGGATCCTGCTCTGGAACAAATCGCGGACCTGCTTGTTCGCACTGTAGAGCGCTAGCCACTCGGAATACGACAAGTATGAGAGCAACAGAGGGAAAAGATCCACGTCCGACATGAACGTCACGACGGGGAAATATGTCGGCGGAGGCGTCGGTTCGCGCGGGGGCTCTTCCACCTGCTCGTTCTCCTGCTCGATGGATAATTGCTTTGCAACCTCGGCGACCGCTGCGGGCGGGGCCTTTTCCAACCACAAACCCCGACGTTGCTGACGGGCAGCCTTGTAATGGTCAGGGGTGGTCGGTGTTGGCAAGGACTTGTCTGCAGGAAGCTCGGAGGCTGATGGGGGAGGGGTGCTTGGCGATTTGACGTGTCCATCCTCGCTACGAAAGCCATCTTCCCTGTTTACAGAACAAGTGGAACCGCTTCTGGAAGACGACCGAGCCAGGGGCCTCAACATTCTCACGCCTTCGGTTTTCGCGAACGGGTCATCATCGAGGAGTAATGGATCACCCGGTTCTGGAATAAGCTTCTGAGAAGACGGCAAGACCGGTTTTTGAGGGGTGGTAGGGCGTGCCTTTGTCAAGACACGTCGGGCGTGTTCAGAACCAGGCTCGACCCTGAGTCCGATGGTTGGCGGATGGTCTGCTGCCACGATATTCTTGCTCGTCTTGCGGGTCAAAGGCGGGAGGTCTGACGAATGGAAAGTGGGGCTGATGGCTACAGTGGCCCGTGAACGCAGGTCGGAAGTAGCTGAACCACGATGCGCGGAGGACACGGAGCCGCTGCGACGCTGGGGAGAGGCTTCGAGAGCTGCGTATTCAACAGGCGGAGAAGGATAGGCATTCTGCACGTTGATGGGCCTTGTGGACGGCGAGGCCAGAGGACCCTTGACAGCGGACTGTGGCGCGGCTGTGGCAGCGAAAATGAGGGGACCTCTGCGCAAAGGACCGACTGCGTCTGGGTTTCCTGAACGGAGCATGTCGTACAGCATTGGGGGTCGCGAGTGGGTGTCGGCGTGCGCCGACGAGGATGCCAGGCTGGAGAGAGAGGTCTGACGCGCAAGGTTCCGGACGCGGTCAGAGTAGCTGGTGGGAGGGGCTGTGGGAGGACGATGGGCTCGGGAGGCGGGGTTGGAGGTCGTAAAAGTACGTGAGGGATCGTAGTCGACGCCGCGAGGTTGTGAAGAAGCATTGTTAGCGAGAGGCTGTCGGTTTATAATACGTTAGCGGGCAAATATCATGCAACATTCCTAATCGATTACGGACAGGAAGTGAATGGGAGTGTGGTGAGCCGACGGGATCTAGACGCCCGAGCGAGTGTTTGACGTCAATTACCTAACAAAGCAAGGTCAGATGCGGGTCAAACAAAGCGAGACAAACAAAAGCGGGCGAGCTAGACGACGCATCGGACACGCCACTCGCGACAATGCGCGCCGGCAAGATAATCACCGAGCTCCACTGCTCGGATAACCCACGCCGGTCAGGGACACGGATGAAGGACTACCAAATCGATCTGCGAAAGGAGGATGGACTCGCCTCGTTGAGGGGTGAGACGGAGCTGGCCGAGGTCGAGGTGCTATACGATCCGTTTGTCCTCCGGGTGGCATCGGTGTTGTGGCTGCTCGAAGAGAGGCTGGAACTCGATCCGGGCTTCTGCGGCAATGTGTGATGGCGGTGTGGAGCGGACGAGGAAGGATGTTGGAAGGCCATCTGGGGCTGTTGGGAAGGTTGAGCGGGAGAAGTGTGATGCCGTATGGGTGGGGGATATGAGCGAGATTGATTGACGACCGAGGTCACGTTGGCGGCGGATAAGGATTCCTCGAAGTCGAAGGTGGAAGGTGGGTTAGGCTGGCCGCGAAGCACGGCAGGAGGAGGTGGTGGTGGTGGGCCTTGAGAGAGAGGGCCGCAGTTGCCAGGGAAGTCGGTTTTCGGATGGGGAGCATGGACCTGTCGTGCGGACGTTTTACGGGAAGTGGGTGCCATAGGAACCGGGTTCGGACGAGGGAGTGCGGTGCTACAAGCGGCCGATACGTCTGGACGAAGATGGAAGTCGGATGGCATTCTGGAGCGGGCAGCGAACGGACCCGGCTGGACGGCCTGCGAGCCATCGACGGGAGGGGCGTCGACAAAGGCATTCCAGGGATCCCAGACATCGCCGAGGGCGTGGAGGCCAGCGGACGGGAGGACGGGGGGGGACGCGGCGGGGGGGAGGGGGGCCGGGGGGCGGTGGGCGTCGTGGAGGGAGGGGGAGAGGAGGAGGGGGGGGAGCGTCGGGGGTGCGTCGTCGGCGCGGGGGAAGGACTGTTTGGGGGGGACAGTGGACTTCCTGCGGAGGAAGGCAGCCATCGGACGGAAGGGGAGCGAGGGGGAGTCAAGAGGAGGAAGGGGACATTTTTGAGCGATGCCGAGCGTGTGATGATCGCAAAACGAGCGAGCTTATGTCCCTGCACGCACGACATGTTTGCACCAACTCATAATCGACAAGCGGCGATCTTCAATTGACCTTCCTTTTCCGGCATCATGTCGTCCCCTCCGTGCCTCGTCGGACTCGGGTGCACTGGCAGCGCGCATCTGAAACAGCCCGCCGATCTCTCTGCGACGCTCCCGTCCTTTGCTTTCCCCTCGTCTTTGCACCGTCGTCCTCGCTCATTTCCGCCCGCTGCAGCATCAGCCACGCCGTTGTCGCACCCTCCGTTCCCTACCGTGACGGCCCCAGATGCACATGTTCGCTAATCTCGCCAGCGGTCCACCCGTCTTACTCCCATCCGGTCTCTCCACGTTCCCGGCTTGCCCCTCCCGGACTGGGTCGGTCTATTCCCGCCCATCAAATTCATCATCCTCCGCTTAACCATCCAGGGAACGTCTTCTCTCATCGAGATCCGAACAACCCGTACTCCCATATCATATCCGCCAAGATTTCCATCTCGTCGTCCAGTGTCCCTTCCTCACAGGCTGCATCAGGGCGTTGCCGCCGTTGCATGCATCTCTCTTGCGATCGACTCCACGTCAATCGGATCTGCTTCTGCGATCGACGTCTTTTTGGCACTTTTCATTGCTCTTCGAGTGACAGATAGGAGCGTCGATATCCACAGATCCCTTCTTCCCCAATCACTCATCGTCCTTGTCCGCCTTCGCGATCTATCGCGGTCTCTCCTCGTCGCCGCCTCAAACATCATCGCCATTTGGCAGTGCCATTGCTTCCAGTACGTTGGGTTCAAACGATCTCTCGCGTCCCATTTACGACATGTAATGATCACGTGCAAGGGGAGCCACCCCGCTGCGCGCGCCTACCCTCAAATTCATTCATGTTTGACCGCATCATCATATTTGGCTCGACCAGTGACGCCGCGCCTCCTTGGAGACGTGATGCTAACGCCCATCCCACCCCGCCACGTGTTGCCTTCTCTTCGAACGCTAAATACGCACCTTTGAAGAACATACCCAGAGCTTTACATGCCTTGATTCGCGTTCCTCTTCTAGTTCATCACATGCACAGAGCTCCACCGCGCACCCTCCGATCGAGACGGTCCATATTCGGTCCACTGACAAATCACGGTCACCATAGCTTCCGGAGATGAATTCTCTATCACTTCATGAGATGAATCCCCCAACTCCGAGAGTTTAACAGCTCTCAACATGCGCGGCAACAATGCGGACCAGAACTCGATTCGTGTTCGAAATCGAACGTTCATCACGTTACCTCCAGCTCCAGGCCCAGCAGACACCGCATTGAAGAATATCACCCAATATGAACAGAAAAAGAGACTCCGTCTCGAGATGGATCTGTCCCTGGCCCTTTGAAACGCATCCCACTCCTTGCCCGACCGGGACGCGATTTAATCTATGTCGGTCGGTCAACCTCCACCATCAACATTGACATCGTATCATGTGGCCGGCAGTGAAGGAGACGCGTCGACCGACGAGTTGAGTTGTGTTCCTGTACGATCCCATGGGTGATCCCCCTGGACCTTGTGACGCGCCCATTCCGCCGTCAACCAATCACCAGCGTAACGTTACTTTAGTGCGCCCCGCACGGCAACAAGACCGACACGGCGCGCCACTGTGCGGATAAACGGTACGTTTGCCCTAGGTGGCCTACTCGGGCGTATCAAGCTTGTCAGGATGGCGACCAACTCTGAATCATCCCGTGGAGGTATGTACAAAGATACCTTTCCACTGACGATTCTTGTGAAATGAAGAATGGAACCAACTTGCACATGTACATATGTGCCGGGCTGTCATGCCGTAGCACGTCACTCGGCCTTTAAAGAAAAATGGGTGGTTTGGGAATGGAGCAACCTTATCTTTTGTCTTTTTTCCGCGAGGCGTCGTGCCACATGATTCAGGTTTGCGCCTTCAGAGTTGTCCCGCGCACGCCACTTGCCCAATCTGTTCTCGATAATCCGTCATACAACAAGAACTCGACACCATTTGAGGCATGCACACCACGCCCAACCCCGAATAGACCAGAGTCTAAACAAAAAGGAGAAAAAGGACTTGCCGTAAGCGGAAGGAACAAGGCGCAGTCTTTTTTTGTGTCGTTAATCCCAGTCGGGCGACCATGACGCAGTCTCTTTTCGACCCTGCACCATGCAGCAGATGTGCCGACACGAACTGGCCGTACCAGCCAAGCGGGCGACAAAGTTGGAACAAAAAAAAAACATGGCTTATGCAACGCTAGGCTTCATGGACGTAGCCACGACCGACTTTCTTACGTCGTTTACATTCATGGTAAGCAACGGCTATCGCCAAGGTTCAAACCAGCGGCTTCTTGACCTAAAAATTTCGCTTCACACGCCAAAGATTGGATGAA
>JBBPLQ010000518.1:0-19940 GCA_038089855.1 Royoungia palumana
ATAAGGGCTGTACTTGGCTATGCAAGTGTGGCAGCCAATGTGGAATGATACCGAGCATAGGTTTGGCATGAAGCATATGGTTCTAGACTTGTGGGAATGGAATGAGACATGAGTGTAGGGGAGTGACATATGATGGAGGTTGAACATGTAGTTTGGGGAATGGGATGTCATGTGATTGATTAGATAGTGAGAAGAATATAGGGGTTAAGGATAGGGGTTTGGGAGTGTCTGTAACACTACCCCCCTGCTGTTGGTCAGATTCCAGATGACCGATAACATGTTCATGTAATTGTACAGATGCAACTGAGATATCCATACTTGATTTGGGTAGAGGGTTAAACATAGATTGGAAGTTTTCATAAGTGACCCGTAGTTTACATGGGGCAGAGGGGTGGGTTTCGTGGAAGAGTTTTACCATGTCCAGGCTGTTTGTTAGATGTTTAGCTGGTTCCCATGTTCTATCCATGTCATTGTGTCCTTTCCAGTGGACTAGGTATTCAATACCCCATCCTTTGAAACGAGAGTCGATGATATAGTCAACTTCGTATTCTTCATCTCTGTCTTCAGTGACTAGCACTGGACCGGGTTTGTGTGATGGTTGGCCATTAAGGCATTTGTGATAAGGTTTGACCCGTGAGATGTTTACAACTGGGTGGATTTTGATGTGTTGGGGAAGTTTGAGTTCCACCGCATTGGGTCCTTTCATGGATAAGATTTCATAGGGGCCGATCCATTTGTTGGTTAATTTACACGACCAGTTAGCGATGTTTAGGTTGTCTGTTGTGAGCCAGACTTTATTGCCAGGTTTGTATTCCGGTGCGGTGGATCTATGCTTATCTGCCTGGTGTTTCATACGTTCCTGTGCCTGCAGGATGTTTTCTTTTGTTTGTTTTAATATATCTGTCATGTCTTTTATGAATATTTCCACGGCTGGTGCATGTGAAGTGTGGGATTCTATTCCCATGCATGGCATATATGAATGTGTAATTGCAAAGGGAGTGTGTTTAGTGCTCATGTTCCTTTTTGAGTTGTAACTGAACTGTGTGATCAGTAGCCAGTTGGCCCATTCTGATTGATTTTCTGCACAGAACAGATGGAGGAATTGTTGTACTTCATGGTTCATACGCTCTGTTTGTCCATCTGTTTGTGGATGGTGAGCTGTGCTTAGTTTCGGAGTTATTCCTAGATTTTTATATATGTCTTTCATAAGTTGGGAAGCGAATTGTGGGCCACGATCTGAGATGATAGATCTTGGTAGGCCATGATGCTTCCATATTTGGCTTAGGTATAGTTTTGCTAGGTCTAGTGAGTTGCATGTTTTGTTCGTGGGAATGAATTCGACTTCTTTAGAGAAGCAATCCACGACTGTGAGAATGGAATCATAACCTTGTGAAAGAGGAAGATCTGTAATGAAATCTGCTGAGATATCTTCCCGTGGTGTGCTTGGCAGTTCTAAGGGTTGTAGTTTACCCGAAGGAGGTTGATTTCCTGTTTTGAACCGTGTGCATCTTTCACATTTGGAAACATAGGTTTTGACATATTTTGCCATTTCTGGCCATATGTAGTTTCTTTTTATTAATTCTAGGGTTTTGTCATATCCAGGGTGTCCTGCCACTGGTGTGTCGTGATGCATAGTTGTTAACTCCATTCGGAGCAATTCTGGTATGTATATATATTTGTAGGATGTTTTTGTTTTTTAGTTCTTTTAGTTCATATCCGCGTTTCTTTAGTGTGGTGATTGCATGTGTGGGTATTTTCATTTGTTCATGTTGGAGTTTGTCGAAGAAGGCATCTCCTTGATCCTTTAATGTTACCTCAATTGGGTGGATTTGTGTTTTGGGGATCACTGTAACTCCTTTGTTATCTTATTCTATCCCTATCGCGTGATCCTCTCTTCGTGATAAGGCATCTGCTTTTCCCGTAGTGGCACCAGCTTTGTAATGCCAAGTCATATTGAAGCGTGATAGATATTGCACCCAGCGCGCTTGTCTTCTAGACAAGTCTTGGCGTGTCATAAACCATTTTAAGTTTTCGTGGTCATTCCATATCTCGAAGGGGTGTTCCAGCCCTTCTAAATAGTGTCTCCATAATTCCAAAGATCGGATCACTGATAACATCTCTTTGTCGGCGATTGGGTAATTCCTTTCTTCAGGTGACATACTGTGGGAGTTGTAGGTGACAGGGTGCCATTTATCTCCCTTTTGGATAGATAGCACTGCTCCTGTGGCGTAATCTGATGCATCTGATTCCAAACAGTGTTTTCCATTATGATCTGGGTATGCGAGGATGGGAGCAGTGGTGAAAGCTTCTTTTAATTTATTCATAGCTGTTTGTTCTTTTTCCGTCTGGGTCCACTGAACTTCCTTTTTTGTGAGATCATGTAGGGGCCTGGCTATTTTCGCATAGTCTTTGATAAAGCGGCGATAGAAGTTTGCCAGTCCTAGGAATGAACGAACGTGTTTGACCTTTGTGGGTGTAGGCCATTGCATAATTGCTTTTGTCTTCTCTTGGTCCATGGAGATTCCGTTTACTCCGACAATCATGCCGAGGAACTCCACCTCTTTGACTGAGAAGTAGCACTTTTCTGGTTTTATAAATAGGTTGTTTTCTTTTAATCTCTGTAGGACTTCCAACACAATTTTGTCATGTTCGGCTTGGTTGTCCGTGGAGGTGAAGATCATAAGGTCATCGATATAGACCACTACTACTCCTTCCATATCAGCAAACAGATTGTTCATCATCTGTTGAAAGCTTGCTAGGGAGTTGCATAGGCTGAAGTACATAACAAGGGGTTCAAATGATCCACAGAAGCAGACGAAGGCAGCTTTCCATTCATCTCCTTCTTTGATGCAGACATTGTTGTATCCCCATCTAAGGTCCATTTTTGTGAAGAGTTTCACATGCTTTAGCTTGTCAACAAGCTGTGAAATGAGGGGAAGTGGATAATTATTTTTGACCATGTGTTCGTTTAGGTAATGGTAGTCTTGGACCATCCGTTTCTGTCCATCCTTCTTTGGGACAAAGAACACGGGTGACGTTTGTTCTGATTTAGAGGGGCGGATGTAGCCTTTAGCCAGTTGGTCATCTATGAAGTCCGAAACTTCTTTTTGTTCCTCCGGTGATAGAGGGATGACTCGGCCCTTTTTGGGTTTGAACGTATCTTTTAGTTCTATCCCATGGTCCCATGGCTTTCTGATCGGCATGTGTTCCGATTCCTTCTTTGAGAACATGTCAAGATACTTGTGGTATTGTTTTGGCACAAGTTCTTCTGGGGTCTTTTCTATTTTTGGTTTTTCTTCTTTCTGATTTTTACGGATTTGGTAGTCATAGATGTCTTCGATTTCTTCGCATGTGACTTTTCGTATGAAGTCAGAAGCTTGGCATTGGAGAGGGCATCGCATAAGGTTAACTTTTCTGCTTGACCAATCTATTTCAGGGTTGTGGTGTTTCAGCCACGTGTATCCTAAGATTAGATTATGGGTTCCTATATTCGTGATTTCTGCCCTAGCATGCTCCTTGTGTCCATTGAAGTTAATGTTAATATCTGCATAGTGGGTTATTTCCCCCGAGGAGTTTGGAGATCCATCGGCGTTAAAGACACCAATTGGACGTAGGAGTTTCTTCATGGAGATATTGTTCTTTTTTACGTATTGTTTGTTAATGAAGATTACATTTGCCCCACTGTCTAGCAGTGCAGAGGCTTTGAAAGGGAACGGGGAGTTCTCTGATGTTATCTCCACCGGTAGCATGATCTCTTTCTCCATAGAGAAGGTCCTAATAAATTTTTGTGAGTAATTGTTAGAGGAATTAAGCACTGGTTTATCGTCCCAGCCATGCTCCCATTGAGTCGCCTCTGACGTTACATTGTCCGAAATCATAGGAGGGGTGAGGTTATCATAAGGGGTTGTATCGTAATCGTCTAATGGTTCGATGTCCAAGGGAGAGAAGAAAGACTGACCTTGTGACACCGACCTTGTGACACTGACCTTCCCTTTTGGGTGGTGTCACTTAGGCTTTTCCTGACCCAAACTTCCTTTTATAGTGAGCTTCAATTTGCTCAATTGTAAGGTTCCTTATTTCGGCATATGGATCTGCCAGCTTGATTTTGGTGGTTGGGGCTGTGGGTATCTCCGTGGAGATCTCCCTTGCTCGGCTTTTGCCTTTACAGCCCTTCCAGTGTTTCCCATTTACCCATTTACAGTCTGGGCATTGGTTCTTCTTTGGAGTGCAGCACTCCTTTACTCCGTGGCCTTCCTTTCTGCAGTTAGCGCATTTGAAGGGGGCCCTTTTCTTTGTCGTAGTGGTCGTGTTTATGAACCACCTGTCGTCTCCTCTGGTAATTTGGTCAACCTCCATTGCATTGGGGTCTTTGTGGGTCCTTTGGGGTTTGTATTCTCCCCTTAGGAACTTGAGGCTTTCTTGGTTGTTGTCGATTTCTTTTATTTGGGCAACATATTCTTCTATGGTAGCTTTTCTTTTTCCTTCACGGAAGATTTGGGTGATAATGCTGGCATTGGTGTTTTTCTCTAGGAGCCATATCCCGTGGGTGGTGTCCAAGCCTGCTTGTTCGTAAAGGGTCCTCCACTTACAAGATACTCCTCTGTCCTCATGTTTCCTTGGAAGAGCTTGTTTATTTGGGTGGTGGCCCAATCTTTTTCCACCGTGGGTCTGAAATATAATTCCATGTCTTTCTTTAGATCCCAGAATTTCATTGGCCCCATTGTAAGGGACTTTAGTTTTCCTTGTGCGAAGTTTCCCGCTTTGCCTTTCATCCGTGAGAGGATGGCGGTGCAGGCTTCGGATTCGTTTGTTATTTTATTTGCGGCTATCCAGCCTTCCATCTTTGCCCACCACTCATTGTATTTGCCCACAGAGTCGTCATAGTCTCTGGGGTCTGCAAATAATTTGAACTTTCTTCCTCCAGACGGTGCGGCGGGTTGTGTGGCAATCTGGTTCTGGAGGTTAGCGATCTCCTGCAATAATTGTGTGACCAATGTGGCCAGCGCTGGTCCTGATGCTTGGTTTTGGTTGTAGGTGGCAAGGAGGGCTTGTGCATGTGCAGATATTCTTTTCCTAGTTTATGGTAGTAGGTCTATGGGTAGGTTTGCGGAGAACGTTTCTCAGTCTGAGAGATCTACTCTGGTTATCCTGGATTTGGTCGTATCCTTCGTATCTGACCCTCTTTCTATTCCTTGAGTATTGTGCCCAGTCTCTCTGCCTTTGCAAATGCATCTGATCTAGCGGTTCTACTTTGTTTGGATTGAAGGTTTTGCTCCTTTCTCTCTTTGGGATGTGAAGAGGTACTATGATTGGGCTTGGAGATTTCTTTATCTCTGGTTCTGGGCTTCCGAAAGAGGAAGTAAGGGGTGTTAGAGGGCTTAGGGGTAGTTGGGGCTCCTCTTCTTCTTGTTTGACGTATGAAGGAGACCTTTCTTTGATACCAGGTGACGTGCTGCTCCTTTCTGCTGGATCTGTAATTAATGAGACCTGATCTAGCTCTGGGACTAGGGGGATTTGTTCTAAGGATTGGACTGCTAATATGGCTCTCAAGATCTGTTCCTCTGGGGTTCAATTGAACAGCGCCCAGGGTAGATGATTGTCAGTGATTAAGAAGGAAAGGGTTGCTGAGTCTAGGGGTTCTTCACTAGGATACCTCCTATCTCTGATGCTATCTCTCAGGTACTGTACTTCGGTGCTACTAGCGCGTGGCAGCAACGGAAGGATTGCCTCATAAAGGGTATGGAGGTTAGCTTGTCCTGAGGATTGGAAGTTCACTATGTATCAAGAGCTTCAGTCTCTTGAACTAGCGTTGACTTCGTTTGACCCACTTGTCTTGTCTTGGGCGTGCGTGCTAAAGCTTTCTGGACTTAATCAAGTAGTGGCACAGAGAAAGTTGTAGTAAAGTTCTAATGAAACAACCTCAAAAGCCGAGACTGTTGTAGTGGAAATAAGGTAAGAGTTGTTGTTGTCTGGCTGGTAATGAGGGAGAAGATCGAGAGAACTTTACTGGAGTTCTCCGATGTTGGATTCAATATATATACTAGATACATGATGTTTGTACATATTTGTTTTATTCTAGAAAGTTCCATTATATAAGCATATGTAATTGGTTAGTTCATATGGTGCCATCAAGGCTGTGCATAAGTATTTTATGATTGGAAGATAAGAATGATGTCATAGATAAGGGCTGTACTTGGCTATGCAAGTGTGGCAGCCAATGTGGAATGATACCGAGCATAGGTTTGGCATGAAGCATATGGTTCTAGACTTGTGGGAATGGAATGAGACATGAGTGTAGGGGAGTGACGTATGATGGAGGTTGAACATGTAGTTTGGGGAATGGGATGTCATGTGATTGATTAGATAGTGAGGGGAATATAGGGGTTAAGGATAGGGGTTTGGGAGCATCTGTAACAACTGTGCACAGACCAGTCCAAATACATACATACAATCCTGTATAGTATATAAAAGAGAGCTCACTCATACTCACTCTCCTTAGTTAGAAATCTATTCTCTACTCCACTCAATCACTCTTGCTTTACACTCAAAGTCTCCTCAAGTAAGTCTCTACTTGATCATACCTGCGCATACTTCTCCAAGAGAGGAAGTATCCTACGTTCCTACATAGAGAAAGAGAACTACCAAGTTCTTTACCAATTCCCACCATTCTGCCAAAGTCTTCCCACAATAACTTGTCTGTCCCCGCTCGTACTCCAAGACACCTGCTGCTTCTGCCAGGAATCCTAACAAGACAAGCTGCCCCATGAGCTGCAACCCAATCCACACAGCTGAACACCCCATTCTCCACAGATCATCCAGAAGACGTTTTCACGACCCCATCCGAAATCTCATTAGCATCAGAGCACACAACCATAGAACCTGCTGCCAATCCATTCCCAATCATCCAGATCACTAGCCACTGCTCATCATGTGTCAAACTCAAGTCTCCTTCTGAATCGTCCCTATCCGTATCTCCCTTCACCTCAAGTATCCTGTCCATATCCTCAATTTTCCAGCCATCACACATCCACTTTCAATTACAAACACCCACAGTCTTTCCACAGCCACCACCACCTTTGCCCACACAACCACAGCTGCATGTATTACCAACACAGCTGCCACCATCCTTACCTGTACAACCACTGCTACCTGTACCATCTGCTCTGTCCATCTCAGCCATGTCAACTACCTCCACTGCCACTGCCCTTAAAGGCATAAATGCCATGCCCTCGCCAAACTCTTTGAAAGCACTGATGTTTAATGGCAAAATGTCCGAGCTGCTAGAGTTTTTTGAGCTCTCTGAAGACTATGCAAATGCCAGTACCCTTTCCGATGTGGAAAAATGTAAAATGGTCATCCGCTATGTTGACAAGATGACCAAGTGTTTCTGGGTTATGCTTACAGGATACAAAAGTCATGACTACAATGTATTCAAAAAGAGCATCCTCTGGGTGCAGATAAGGGGATCAAGTACACCCATTGTGACCTTGAACTAGCTGTTGCTGCCCAATCCAATGATGATATCTTGACTGAAACTTGTTATGACAACCCTGAGTAGGGACTGGTGTTGACTCAGTGGCTCAGGGTTCAGGATCCCCAAGATAGGGGTTCCGATGGTTCCAAAGATAGGGGCTTCAGTTGAGTAACAGAGGGTCAAGGTCTTCAATGGGTCTGGAGGTCCAACGCTCTGAGATAGGGGTCCGAAGGTTCCGAAAATAGGGGTTCTTGTTCAACTGCAGAGGTCGATGGTTCAAAGGTAGAGTACCCTTCATCAGAGGGGCTTCAAGGGTTCAAGAGTTCCCTAGTGCATTGTAGGGGTTCGAGGGTTTCAAGGGAGGGTCCTCTGGAGAGCGGGGAGGGTTCAGAGGACGACAGTGGTTGAGCACAGTAAATTGAGTAGAACTAAGCTAGGGAATACAGGTGTGTATTCTACAGCTTATATAGGGTACAAGAGGGGCTGAGTTAGGTCAGCAGAACAGGACACCCTCTGGAGGGTTGTGGAACGAAAAAGGACAAGGAAGGAAGAGATGATCCCGAAGGGAACAGGATGGTGTAGAGATTGGTACGCCTCTACATGTATATCTCAGTCCCATGCATGTGCTACTTGTTGGGACATCCATCCATAGCTTTTCCCTTCCGTTTCCGAGACTTCCAGTTGGTTTCCGAAGGACCGGTTGACAGTCCGGATGCCCGGGCTTCCCAGACTACCAACGGACCGGCCGGACTCTACTTGTGTTGCTCCAGAAATACTTTACTACTGATTGTTGGGTCGTATATGCTTTGGTCCATTTCTAGTTATAGATATCCGTGTGTTTCCGGTATGTTTCCTTTCACATTACAATACTTTTGGTTCTTAGGTCCCGATACCCCGAGTGATCGGTCGTATCGGACCTGTAATGGGACTCGGGTGCACTACCCTTCAAGGGTTGGTTTTCATGCGATCCCGTCCCTTCTTACATTCCATTCCGTACATTTGGAATCATTTCCGGTACTTAGTTTCGGTCCGGGCATACCCGGACTTATAAAATCATGTACTTACCTTCCGGAAATGATAGTTCCCATTGAGCTCACATCGTACATCGTCGGGGCCGTTCCCCATCGTCGTTTCCACCGTCGTCTGTCGTCCCCCGTCGTTCCCAATCGTCTTTACCACCTTTCCCGACCGAACTGCCGGTCAGGCATTGTCCTTCTCATCGACCGGCCCCGGACCGGCCTCGTTTTGTCGCTCGGACTTGCCTCAGACTGGTCGGTCAGTGCTCGGACTTCGTTCCGGACTTATCCTAGACATCAGAGTCCCTTAGGGGCGAACATATTCGCCTCCCCCTACTATCAGACACTTCCCGGTGGCAAGGATCCAAAGGTAGGAATACCTTGCAAGTCCACTCACCCACCTTTTAGTCTTTTCAATGGGGTTCCTAAGAATGACATAGAAGGAATGAGGGAACACCGTGACACAAGAAAGGTAAAAGGGAGGAGGGGGGAAGACTGCAGACGACCAAGATCTTTGACTGCAGCGCAGTAGGTATACTGCGGGTCCAGGACTATGTGTTCCAACGTTGGGTTTCCTAAAAAGGAAATCTTCGGAGGTGAAAATTTTAAGAAGGGAGAGAAATCAACCATTCTTGGAAGAAAAAGAGAACAGTGACCATGAACCAGTCTTGTATGTGCCAAAGGAAAAAGAAATCGTAACAAAACTGAGCTACAACAATATTACTGCTGTTTCTGCCCTATTGTAGTCTGGCTCGTTGATCAGAAGAAAATCTCTGCTAATGAACAGGATTGGTATTTCTGGACTGGATTGCTGCTTTCCATCCATCGTGCTATTGATTGTTGCCTCGAATTAAAGGATTCAAATTACTCTCACAACAAGCCAACTAACTATGAGAAAGTCATGGAAGCAGGACATTTCGTCCTCTCCAATGATGCTTTTGACACAGATCTCAATGACCCAATAGCCATGCACATGAAAACCTTGTGAGATGGATGAGGTGCATCTGCTGACAGGAAGGATCAGCCGTGAGCAAGCTGAATTGTGCAAGTCCTAGACTCTGACAACTCTGATGATGAAACCAGTCACAAGCAAGTCATCAGCAATCCAGAAAGTAGCTGTGCAGGCCTGTACAGCCAGTTACAGTGCTTACAGTATCATACAGTAATACAATTAGGTCCCCCCTGTACAGTTATCATACAGTTATGTCACACTTATGTACAGCCGCCGGATGCATGTCCAATTTTGCTTGATTACAATGAATTTGTACATTTTTGGTTAAGCTGGATAGTCTATAGGGTAACGATAGAGTTATAAATTATTGACAAGGTGAAACAAGCCGACAAAGGATGAGACTTGTAAAGCGATAAGATGTGAAGATGAATGGAATGTTGTTCCAACTGGTTTGTAAGTGAAAGACCAGAAGAACTTTACTGGAGTTCTTTGGTGTTGGTTGCATGGTTTATATACTACTACATGTGTTTGTATCTATTTGTATTGTTCCGGAATATTCTATCTAATGAAGGAATGTGATTGGCTAGTGAAAGTGGTACGATGCACAGCATCAGTAAGCGACGTCATCATAGAGATAAAAGAAAGAAAGGCCATTGGTTAGAATGTCATAGAATGTTCTATGAGGCTGTGCTTGGCTATGCAAGTGTGGCAGCCAATGGGAATGTGATCTGAGCATAGGTTTGGACATGAGGCAAAGGTCTAGCCTTTGGAGAATGGAATGAGCAAGGCATGTAATGGAACGGTGTATGGTATAGGGGCATTGTGTAGTTTTGGGAAAGGGATATCATGTGACTTCAAGTCATGTGATGCAGGAAATGGAATAAACATAGGGGTTGAAGATAGGGGTTTTGAAGCGTTTGTAACACAAGGTGTACGGTCTTGTACGGCACTCATGCATTTGTATGGCACTGTATGGCACCCGTGCGTCTGTACAGTGCCTGTGCATCCGTACAGTGTGCGTGCGTCTGTACAGTGTGCGTGCATGTGTATAGTGCTGGTGCATCCGTACAGTGCTCATGTGCCTGTACAGTGCTTGCACACCCATACAGGGCTGTACTGCTCTGTACAAAGTATAAAAACTACAGAGCCGCACAGATATGCAACTGTACAATATCACACAGATTCACACACAGCTGCAATCGTCACAACTAACAGTTTATTTCTGCCCAGCGTAAGCAACACAGGTGTTACGACTTCTTTTTCTTTCTTACATATGTATGTACAGGACTGATTCATGACCACTGTTCTCTCTTCACCAAGAACGGTCGACCTTTTTCTTCTTGAAATTTTCACTTCCGAGAATTTCCTTTTTAGGAAATCCGACGTCAGAACCCATAGTCCCGGATCTGCAGTATCCCTACTGTGCCGCAGCCAGAGATCTCAGTCGTCTACGATCTTCCCCTCTTTTTTCCTTTCACCTTTCCAACAACCTGGTGTTCCTTCATTCCTTCTCCGTGATCCCTAGGAATCCCGTTCCGTTCCCTTTGAGGTCATCCCCTCCTTCCTCATCTTCTTTTGTCATACAGGCCCTCAAAGGGTATCCTGTTCCGCTGACTCAACTCAGCCCTTCTTGCACCATATATAAGCTGTAGGGTACATGCCTGTATTCCCTAGCTTAGTTCTACTCAATTTACTGTGCTCAACCACTGTCGTCCTCTGAACTCTCCCTCCCCATTGGAGAGCTTTCCCTTGAACCCTTCGAACCCCCTACAACGTGCTAGGGATCCCTTGAACCCTTGAAACCCCTTTAGCTAGGATATTCGTCCTTTGAACCATCGACTCCTGCCACCCAGCAAGAGCCCCTATTTTCGGAACCTCCGGAACCCCTATCTCGGAATGCCAGAACCCCAAATTCATTGAAACCCTCGACCTTCTGTCGTTCGACAGAAGCCCCTATCTTCGGAACCTTCGGAACCCCTGAGCCACTGAGTTAACGCCAGTCCCTACCCGGGGTTGTCATAACAACAGGTGCAGTGCAGTACGATGACAGTAAACTAATCAAGAACAATGAATACTTTGTCGTCGCTGGTGTTTGTGGCTACAGTCTTCGAGTAGCCAGTCCTGCAAAGAGGTGTTAGTTAGTCAAGCAGTGACATTTGGATCATACATACATTCCAAGGGTCGCCCAGTCTTCGAGCATCTTACTCAACTTGGTACCGTGGTAAATGTCTGCTGTAACTGAAACAACTCAGAAAGAATGAGAGCTGCTTATGTATAATGTGCGCATAGTAGCGCGAAAGGAGGGATACGACATCGTTTTAAAGAACTGGTAGGTTCTCTGTCTCTACACAGGAGCGTAGGATACTTCCTCTCTTGGAGAAGTATGCGCAGGTATAATCAAGTAGAGACTTACTTGAGGAGACTTATTGAGCGAAGCAAGAGTGATTGTGAGAGAGTAGAAGATAGATTTCTAACTGAGGAGAGCGAGTGAGGGGGAGCTCTCCTCTTATATACGATACAGCTTTGTATGTACGTATTTGGACTGGTCCGTGCACAGTCCTGTCTTTCTACCTAATAAGGAAGAAGAGTATGCGATGGAATCGCATTACCTGTTGTACATGTTTAGTAAGTATCCGATAGGATCAGTAAGTGAGTCATATAAGATGACTCATAGTATGACGTATGAATAGTAAATGATTATCCAATATGAAAATGAATAATTATGATATCAGTGGTATCAGGATAAGAATATCTGAATAAGAAATACCACTCGATATTCAACACTCTTCCTCATTTGAAATGTTGGATTCATGAATAAGGAGATAAAGTGAGACTTTGTCGTCCATGCTCAAAGGCTATCTTTCCAAGGTTCTTGGTAAAGATATCTGAGAATTTTTGGTTAGTCGGTATGTAGAATAACTCGACTTCACCCAATTCTACAGCTTCTCGGATATAATGTTCTGGTATCCGGACGTGTTTAGTTCTGCCTTCTTGAGCTGGATTCGATGCGAGAAACATTGCTCCCTGATTATCCACACATAGTGGGACAGGGGGAAGAACAATAGTTAGTTCTTCGAATAAGTTTCGAATCCATTGTAGTTGTTTGCCGCATTCAGTCATGCCGCAATATTCTGCTTCTGTGGATGAAAGTCGTACTCTCTTCTGTCGTTTTGAAAGCCAAGATACAATACCATTGGCTAAGTATACCGAATATCCAGTTGTCGATCTGGATGTTTCAATATCTCCTGCCCAGTCCGTATCGCTGTAAGCAATTATGCCATTCATAGGCCCATCTGACTTGTAGGTAATACAGAGGTCAGTGGTCGTCGCTAAATAGCGAACGATATATATTGCCTTCTGCAAGTGTTCCTCGGAGGGATTCGCAGAGAATTGTGACATCTTGATAACAGCGTAGGCAAGGTCAGGTCTGGTTCCTAACATGATGTATAAGAGGGAACCTATGACTGATTGATAACGACTTCGGAGGTTTGAATCTCCTTGTTTATCATTGGGTCTTGGATTATATCCGGTAGGAAGTGGTGTGTTTACTGGTTTGGAGTTTGTTTGTCCAAACCTCTCAGCGACCTTTTGGGCGTAGGTACACTGGTCGAGACGAATAGTCCTTTTCTTTTGATCTCGAGTGATCCGCATTCCTAGGTATTCTTGGGCTTGTCCAAGATCTCTTGATTCCCAATGTTTCATGAACTCTTGTTTGTGTTTGAGGACTAGAGTTCGATTACTACCCATAAAAAGAGCGTCGTCAACATAGAAGACGAGGACAATAATATTTTTGCCGATGAATTTATAGTATACTCCTGGATCGGCATGCGTTCGGGTGAAACCAAACTTTACCAGGGATGCGTGCAATTGTTTATTCCATTGCAACGCTGATTGTTTAAGCCCATAGATGGACTTGATCAATCGACAGACTTTGGTCTCTTGACCTTTCTTGATGAAACCCTCAGGTTGAACCATGTAAATTTCTTCGTCTAACTCGCCAAATAGGTAGGTGGTTTTAACGTCTAGGGCTTCGAGTTCCCAATCTTCCAATGCTGCTGTAGCAAGGAGTAGACGAACAGTTTCAAACCTGGTTACTGGTGAAAAGGTTTCTTCGTAGTCGATACTGAAGACTTGTGTAAAGCCTTTTGCAACGAAGCGAGCTTTCTTTCTGCCATCGCTTTTGACTGCAAATACCCATCTTCCCTGGATGGGTTTGCGACCTTTTGGTAGATCAACTAGTTTCCAGACATTTCGGTCTAAGAGAGATTTGTATTCATCATTCATGATTCAGATAGCTTGAGGATATCACGATAATGTTTCGGTGTGGTAATCGTGATAGCTTGTGCGAAATGATGTCTCAACCATTGGTTAGAGTACATCTCTCCCATCGGTTCATCACTTGGAGTTTCTGCAACGTCTTGTTGCATAGGCTCTTCCTGGATCACTTCCTGACCTCGTTGTATTTCTCTCTCGATTTCGAGAGGTGGTCTTTGACCATATGCATTATTTGGCATCACTTGTGGAATTCTGATCCTCGTGGATCGTCTCTCTTTGACAGGTGCTCGGATATTAGCTCTCTGTCTGAAGGTAGGGCGGTGCTGGTGAGGCAGTGCCCTGAATTCGGTCAGAGGTTCTCTCTGTTGTATCAGTGATTGCCAGTCTGTAGGTCTAAGAGGTTGTGTCTCCTGATATTCGTAATCAGGGAGATGATAGCGTTTATGTTGTGGCATATCATCTATATCTCTCCATTCGTTCTGTTCATCTCTGAATCTACCTGGTTGTATAGGTCTCTTCCTGTTGGAAGGTCCAGGTTGGGGTGATGGAGATTGAATGGTAGGTGAATGATAATTATCTGGTTCTGGAGATGATGATGGGAAGTGTAAAGGTGATGAATCAGGTGAATCTGTGCATTCTTTTCCTTTGCTTCTGTTCGGATGAGATAAATCGAATAGTTCTGATCCGAGAGATGGTAAAGAGGTTTCCGTTTTAGGAGAGGGAGGAGCAGATTGATAAGATTTGGGAGTAGTATGCCATGATGATCTTGACGATGTAGACGTATTATCGTCAGGGGTTGATCTGTTGTCGAAATTTCGTGGATCGACGTTTATATATCAGTTGGGGGGTAACGATTCCGGTATTTCGTTCCCTGTTTGGATAGGAAGGTCATTTGCAGTTGGTATCGACAGGTCCTGTCTGTCTTTACTCTTTCTGGAACATGATAAAAACCGTGACTCATCGAAGATGGCATGTGAGGCAATGAACATCCGATGCCTGGTCTGGGACCAGAAGCGGTAACCTTTGGTATGATTTTCATAACCAATGAACGTCATTTCTTCAGCTTTTGGTGCAAGTTTGTCTTTACGCATCTCTGACGGAATAAAGACGTAGGCCGTGCAACCAAAGATTTGGAAATAGGATATATCTGGTTTCTTGTTCTCGAAATATTCGATGGGGGTTTTCCAGTTAAGACGACGCATAGGTTGTCGGTTATATATGTGAAGGGAGGTCTCTACGGCGTCTTGCCAAAAGATGTCTGGTAGGCATGCATGATGGCGTATCGCATTTGCTTTCTCGAGTAGAGTTCGATTGAACCTCTCTGCACGACCATTTTGTTGTGGAGTATGTGGGACGGAGGTTTCATGTTTGATACCTCTGGATGAGAAGAACGTTGTGACATTCTGTCCCATATATTCCCCTCCTCGGTCTGAACGTACAGAGGTGATGGTAAGTCCGGATTGTGTTTCCAAAAAGGAAAACATCGTAACCAATTGAGCACAGGTCTCGGATTTATCTCGAAGGAAAGACAGAATGGCGTAACCAGAATAATCATCGATAAGTGTGAGAATATACCTCTTCCTGGATCTAGACTCCTTGGGCATAGGACCAATTAGGTCGGTATGTACAAGGGTAAGCGGTCGAGTCGATTGCTTATCGGATGGAGGAAATGGCTGGTTTGCCATTTTTCCTTCCGCACAACCTTTGCAAGGTGGTAATTTCGTATCAGGAAGGTGAGGAGCACCAGATGTGTTTTTTCGAAGTTGTCGAAGGGCATTCTGAGAGGGATGTCCAAGGCGGAGGTGCCAAAGGGTGACAGAATCAGGTAGTATTTGAACTGAGGTTACAACCAATGGTTTAATCGAAGGCGACTGAAACCAATGTAGGTTGTTTTCTTGTGGAAATAAGGCAGAGGCCTGTATTACCAAAGAACCGTCAGCATTCCAGACTTGTATTCGTCCATTTGTGATTGAGCATTTATATCCCTTCATCGTGAGAGAGGGGATAGAGAGGAGTCGGTAAGAAGCATGAGGGGCATACCAGACGTCGTCTAAGATCGTCTGTGGTAGGTTGTTTGGTGATAAGATCACTTTCCCTGGACCATACATAGATATGACTGATCCAGAAGCAACGGTAGCAGATCGTTGTTCCTGTCCTAGGTGAATGAAGTTGGACATATAAGGGGAAATATGATCGGTACAACCGCTATCCATCATCCAATGATGTGGTTTTCCCTCAGCGTTTCCGACAGTATAACAGCCAAAAATACGTTTATTATAATTGGAGGACAATGGGATCTCTCGTTCATCTATACGAGGTGGTCCAGAGAAGATTGCTCCAGACGCAGTATATATGGGGATAGGATTGTCAGGATCCGTTGCCAACGCTTTTCTCGCAGAATATCTCATCTGTGGTGAAGGTGGTAAACCTTCTAATAATTCTCTGGCAGAAGTGCCAGGAAGCGTTTGTCCCATAGGTAATCCTCCAAGTATGAACTTTTTACCTTTCTCCTTTTTCTTTTTCTTGTTGCGACCAGTGGATGTTTCTGCAATCTCTGGTACTGGCATCTCAGAGACTGCGGCCTCGAAAGAACTGAGGTGAAATGGTGGGGTAGGAGAATGACTGCATGTCGCTGTCTCCCCATCCTGGTCCTGGTTCTGCAACAGTGGAGTCGAAATCTTGACCGGTGTCCATCTCCATGTATGAAGGTTCTTCAAAGTCGTCGGGTTGTGGTTCGACTTCTTCGATTCTCGCAGATAGGGGTAGAGATCCTATTGCAGTATTAGCAACGGCATTTGCTGTTTTCTTTTGTTTCCTTCGTTCATAATAGTCGCTGGCGTTGTTCCCTCCTCGTCCCCTATAGGATTTTCCTCATCCTCTGCGGTTATTGCTGCGGGACAGACCACTGCTTTGAGGTTGCGGTGGTTGTTGTTGTTGGGATCTCCAGGTATTTTGCCTGGGAGGGCTGTTTCGTATCACGGCGGTCCTATTTATGTATTAAGGGTTGAGAGGAGGTGGAGGCGACGGCGGATATACGATGATGGAGTGGTCGGGAGTGATTTCGAGAGCGGGTATTCCTTAGGTCTATTTCTCCGAGTATGGTAGATTCGATATCATAGACATCGATATCGTCGGAGGTGGTTTGGATGAGTGTCGAGCATATGTTGCTCATGGAATCAGGGATGGCGTGAAGGAGCAATAGCGCCTTCATTTCTCTGTTGAGGTTTCTCCCACAGGCGTCCATTTCTTGGAACATGGACTGGATTTTCTGGAGGTCTTCCTCCGCTTTGTGTTCCCTGATCCGATGGTTCATCAGTTTGGAGAAACTGAGGTACCTTCCTGCGAGTCCTCTGGCGCCATATCGTTCTTGGAGGTGGTGCCAGTATCTAAACGTTTTTGACTCGAGGAGTTTATGAGCGACAACGGTGGTAGTGGCTCAAATATCATCTTCTTCCCAATCTTTGGGAGCTTCTTTCGCCAAGGAATAATGCGAGGTTGAACATAAGATGGCAAGGACTTTGTTATCAGCGTCCTTCCAGTCTTGGATATCGGCGTGTGTGGTAGTAATAAGGGAGTAGTGCGCTGGTTTCAACCAATCCGCTTGATTTACGGTAAGGAGAAGGTGTTCTATACGCATAGACCATTCAGCATAGTTTTCTTTTCCAGTGAGTTGGACAAAGTCCTTCATTTGGTAAGACTCAACCTTGTAAGAGTCGGCCTTGGGGAACTGGAGAGTTTGCTGGGATGGTTGTTGAGTCATGGCTGTAATCGATTTGTTAGTAATGAGGAACTTATAAGGATGAACCCCCTTTTTGATTAATGCCTCCATTCCCAGATAATATAATACAAGATCAATTACATCCTACGCTTTTTAGATAGGATAGACTTAGTCTTTTCCTCAGATACCTCCGCAGCTCTCCTTTTGGGAGGAGGATAGGTTAGACGACATGCTTCAGCATACGTCTTACCTTCCTTCATATATCTCTGAACTTCAACGTGTTTCGAGTTCAGGGGATCAGATTTCCATTCTTGCCTGAGAAGGGAATTGATCCGTGAGTGGTACCATTGTTGAAATGGTGCGGGAGGTTCGTATCCAAGTGTCGCGTAATAGGAAGGATAAGTCCCAAATAGGACGTTATTGTTACAAACCGAATCGAGAAGTAGCAGGTTGATGTCATCTTCCTCATCAAGAGGAGGGAAATAGTCTCTCCTAAGAACTTCGAAACCGGCGTCATGGCAGTAAGCTTGTGTGGTCTCGTCGTAAGACGGTGAAGGAAAGGCCCAGCCCATGCCTTCATATACAGAGCTAAGGGGTTCGTTTGGGAACATGAACCTGGTGGCTAGTGATGATCCCATAGGAGTGTTGGTCTCTGCTGTCGTTAGACGAACAGGAATCGAGATACGACTTGCAGGTATGTATCCGATTGGGTATGGTGGGACATTACCAGCTCTGTAAAAGTAGACTTTTCTGCCACTGTGTCTAAAGGAATGTCTCTCTCTAGGAGGAGGCATCGGTTTCAAGGTTCGGAAGATGGCTGGTTGAATCGGATCCAGCCTCGTGAGGTGAACTGCTTTCTCGAGGTACGTGCGATGCCGGAGACTCTGTGAGTCCATAAGGAGCTTCAATGAGATTGCTCATTGATCCGGCGTTGTTTCGATTGGCATGATTTCGGTTTCTCCTTCCCATATGTGGGCGCGCTCGAATCGGTTGTGGGGACGATTGAGAGGAATGAGGTCTGTCATGATCTCCAGATGATTCGCTTTGGTAATTTGAGAGGTTTGAATTTCTTCTAGCCTCTGATAGAATTTGGGAATCATAGGGTAAGCATTCATCGTAGGGTGGAGCAGGTGGAGATTCGTCATCGATTTGTTGGTTGGTTTGGAGTCGGTTTAAACGGATATAAGCAAGTAAATTCTCTTGGTCTCGATGATGGATTGGTCGGCCAAGGGTACTCCAATTGGTAGGTATATCGGTGAAGTTGTTCCAATTATGGTGGAATCCTGCTTCCGATCGTACGATGCGATGGTGGATGTGTGTGGAGGAAGGGTGTAGTCCAAAGCAAATCTCGTCGAGGGACAAATGATTATCACAGAACGGACAGGGTCTGTGAATCGGTTGGATTGAGTTAAGGGTGTGTCTATAACACTCCCTAGTGCTGCAAGGAATAGAGGAGTCTCTCAGAAGTTCTGCGGATTCTACAGGTGCAGATTCTGAGGTAAGGCGGGCTCGCTCGATAGTGGTGAGGAAGGGTCCCGGAGACAATGAATTGGACTGATGATTCCTTCGTCTAGATCTCGTAGGGTTAAAGGCTGCAGGTAGTGTTGGCTGGACAGTTTGCCGGAGTGGGGGAGTTCTCAGAACGGGAGGTTCTGGTGCAGTGCTTGTCGAGGCAGAAGGCTCTCGAGAGGTAGAAGTCGATGGGAATGGGGATCTCGCCAAGGGAGTTCTCGGCGGAGGCTGACTAACCGTATTTGGAAAATAGAGGTTGTCAAAGCCTATAAAGCAATGATAAAGTCGATTAGCGATCATGATTCGGTAATCAAGAGAAAAATGACGAATGTGGGGTTCAAACGAGTATGTGAAGTATGAAACTATCGCGTCCTCATCACAGTAAATCGTGACGGATGCTCGTTGATAAGTTGGGCGAGTTGTAAGAACGATCCTAAAGGATTCAATCAAACAAAACATCACCTGAACGAAACACATGGCTTCGAAAGTCTCCATGGCTGAACCAAGGTAGGTGGCGATGGGAATAAGGTACATGTAAAGAATATGCCAGCCGCTTGGTTAAGCGGGGCTCATAACCTAAAGAACTGGTAGGTTCTCTGTCTCTACGCAGGAGCATAGGATACTTCCTCTCTTGGAGAAGTATGCGCAGGTATAGTCAAGTAGAGACTTACTTGAGGAGACTTTGGAGCGAAGCAAGAGTGATTGAATAGAGTAGAGGATTGATTTCTAACTGAGGAGAGCGAGTGTGACGGAGCTCTCCTCTTATATACGATACAGGATTGTATGTATGTATTTGGACTGGTCTGTGCACAGTCCTATCTTTCTACCTAATAAGGAAGAAGGGTGTGCGATATAATCGCACTATCTGTCATACATGTTTAGTAAGTATCCGATAGGATCGGTAAGTGAGTCATCTAAGATGACTTATAGTATGACGTATGAATAGCGAATGATTATCCAATATGAAAATGAATAATATAATATCAGTGGTAT
>JBBPLQ010000519.1:0-19839 GCA_038089855.1 Royoungia palumana
ACCCAGTTGAGTATTCCTCGTCGGTTTCAAAGATGTGCTTGGCGATTACAGCAATCACTTCCTTCTTGTTCTTCCCAGAAGGCTTTTCGATGGTGTCCAGAGTAGTCTTGGAGGATGAGGTACGATCGAGAAAAAGGATGTGGCGATCAGAAGGTCGAGTGAGGATCCATTCTACAAGCTTATTGGTACGGTCATCATTCCAGCTAACATTTGGCTGGTTATTCTTAGGAGTGGGCTCAGCTGATGCGGTAGCAGGAATTCGGGCTTTGGCAGCTCCCTTGGCACCCCTTCCAGGCTGCTTTTTTTGCGACTTCTGGCCCCTCTTGGATGCCTGGGGAGCCTGGGGAGTCGAAAACGATGTCTTCTCCGGAAGTGGAGCTGGCCTGCCTTGTCCAAACATGGAGCACAATGAATTGGTGACTGTTCGACGTCTTGCAGAGCGTCGTAGTGGTGAGCGGATGGCAGGCATTAAGGTTCAAAGTCCACCTCCTTTCAACATCCGATCAACGTGTCTTCCGATGGTATACTCATGCTATAATAGCCACATAATAGCCACATAATAGCCTAAGTGGCTGCGACTATTGAATGAACATCACAACCCCGTACTCCTTCAATGCGTGCTTTGATCACACTCAACGGCAAGATCGGAATAACGAAATGTAAGCAGGCTCACGCAGCCGCTGTAGAAAACAAAAGAGAAAGAAAGGGATACGTCGGGGTCTACCAATTCGGATGGTTCGATACTACCGAATCCGCCGCTGCAATCAGTCACAAAAGTCTCTCTGTCTCGGCATACGAAGTTGGCGCTCGAGACACTTGAATTGCTGACCCCTGAACTCGATCGGTCGACCTCCCATCTGCATCAGGTGCATCGTTCATCTATCTACGTTGCCAAGGTCGTTCACCACGGTCTTCGCCTCGTTCCAGCCCTCGTCCTCTTCTTTCGCGGCCTTGAAAACCAAGTTCCCAGCGCCCTTCCGAAACTGACCGCCCCTCATTTCCCTGACCCTCTTGATCCCCGCATAGATATCCTCCTCCTTTGGTGCCTTCTTCTCTCCTACCCACTCCCGAATCCACGCACGCAAGGCGCCATATTCTGTTCTTGGAGGGGCATCGACGCGATCCGTCGCGTGCGCAACGCCATCAGAAACGCGTGCGCTCCCTGTTGTCTCCGAACTCGCACCCTCTCTCCATCCTGTCCACCCATCCTCGAAGACTGGCCCCCGCAGCCCAACTTCCATCCAAAATACGAGCGCGATTGAAAGCGTCTCCGTCTTTGGCACGACGCCGAGAGCGCGCATCCACGTGAGGACCTCCGGAATTTCATCCGCACGCGACGAAAGTCCGAGAAGGGAGATATACGTCGCAAACGTGCTCTCCGACGGCATCACCGTTGGGAGTGGAGGACCCAGACGTTCGTCGTCGCCATCGGGCCGAGCCATCGTGGGTCGTTCTAATGCGAGAGACGGCGGGCAAGACGGTAGGAAGTGGCTGGGACGCTTTGCAAAGACCCTCGCTAGTTCTTGGAAAATGCTGTCGCCGCCCCTGGCCCGGGCGTTTGTCACACCGCCCCCGACATCTCCAGTTGAATGACGTAGCGCTGGCCAATTCCCCAAAATCATTCCTCTGAAGATTGATCTAGCTACTTCAGTCGATCGGCGGTTTGCCCAGATACCAACGACCGATGGAGGGGTCGGTGCTTGGAAAAAGGCGCGAAGGCCAACAGCGATGATTTCGCGGGACAGAATTGGACCACTAGGCATCCTTGGTACGCCTGTTTGGTCTGTGCTCTCAATGGGATCGGAGTGTGATTCTTTTCTGATCTCGTTGCCTGGGTTCTCGGAGAGCTTAGCATTGTATGGGATCATTGACGGACCGATAGGTCCACCTCGCTTTCTGAATAGTCGGTTGTCGGCAATGTACCAACTCATAGCCCCCTTCAAACTCTCCGAGTCCATTTTTGAAGCTTGTAACGCTGCCTTGAGTAAAATGCGAAGCATCAGATTGGTTGGGGGAACGAAATACAACGATGCCAAGTGCGTCCAAATGTAGAAGATCGCATCTGGTCGATGAATGCGAAGGAGCGCGGTGAAAAGCACATGGATAGGATGAACTTTCAGGTAGGAAGAAGTCGAGGTTCGGGTACGCCTGGATCCCGGCGGCGATTTTGGTATCAGAGAGGTCACGAATGGCCGGTTAGGGCTTTCGTCAATGTCCCTCTTGACGGCTTCCTCGAGTAGATACAATGCTTCCTCGATACGCCCATTCTGAACGAGTACATCGATACCCACGCACAGTGCCTTTCTATCGATCCTCATCTCGTTTTCTTCGTCGCCTTTGCCTCGCGTATTGACGACCTCCCCGACGAACTCATCCCATAGTTTCTGTGCGTCCTCCAAAGCGGTCCTCCGCAATAAGCCTTGTATGACCACGGTATAAGTCGCCCTAGTGGGTTTGTAGGCGACGGTTCCTTCTTTTGATGCCTTGAAAAGCTCAAGTAAGGAGTTGGTCGAGAGGCCGCGATCATGGGCTCCTGCATAAAGAGTCGTGGTCCAATCATAGATATCAATGTTTGACTTGCCGCCTGGATCACGGTAAGTGGCGGATGAAGAAAGTGAGGTCATCCGGCGGGACTTGGCGAGATCGAGTTTGAGGAGGCAGTGAAAGTACTGGAACGCGGACTGACGGTCATCTCGCATGGATCGGAGAAAGTGAGTATTAGCTTTGTGAGCCGTTCCTTGGACGTGTTCCTCGTCCGCGTTACTGTCCTCGGCAATATACGGGGGAGCGTTACCATTTTCTAGACACTGTTTCCTTATGGCGTGCAGGTAATGCGCGCTTGGCTGCACCTTGCCCAATGATGCGTATGCTCTCAGCCAAGTTTCAGACTTGTCCTGATTCTCGGCTTGCCCTGAATGGAAAGAATCACGACGGCGGAAGTAATCCAGTAGCTGGGGCGAACGAAAGCTGTCCCTGATCAATACCCTTTCCGTGTCCGACCAAAGGGTCAGGCGTCTGGCTTCCATCTCCTTCAGTATGTCTATCGCAGCTTCGGTGGCGACTCGCGACCGATCAAACAAAGAGACAGCCTGGAGGAGCATATTGAAATAAAATGATTTATGAGTATGCGAACTTGGGGGAAGGCCAATGAGGTGGGACGTCAGTGGCCGCAGGAGGGAGACGAGGGAAAAATAAGCGAGGGAGTGAGTCGTGAGGACAAGTAAAGGGAGGGCGTAGGACTTGATTATAAGTGGATCAGGAGAAGGGAGCGAAGTGAGAGGGAGTGCAAGGTCATACAGGGCTGATTGAGCATCGCTGGGAGACTTGATTCTGTGTGACAAGAGGGCTAAAGCGACCCATGAGGGGGTATGCTCGGCGTGGGTCGGGTGAAAAAGGTCGAGAACACGCCCAAGTGTAGGGGAGGACATGATGGAGGACCACCGCGTCCACTCATCGGGTGATATTCGAAAACGACAAAGAACAGTTTCAAGGGTCGGGTCGTGAGTGTCACGGAGAAGGGGCACCAGTTCCCAAATGGGATCCTTGGTGACCTTGTGGGCGATTTTAGCGAACCCGAGCGTGCGCTGCTCGAGCGGCGCGACGGTGAGCAGCGACGAGATGCGTCGGACGACGGGCCTGGTGTCACGACATGAGCGCGCCCTTCGAGAAAGACTCTGCATGAACCTGAGTGGTGTTAGTTTCGGACAACGACGACGAGGTGGACATACCAGTGCTCGTCGCTGTCTCGGACGACGAGCTCGACGTCGCACGCGTTTTAGTGCCACAACAACAATACGAACAAACAAACCGCGGCATTCACGCTCCGCTGTTTTTCGACACAGTTTGCTCTTGACCACATCCTCTCGTTCTCAACAAGTTCCTTCAAATGCCGCGCATTCTCTTCGTCAGCGGTTTCCACCCTTCTACTCGTGCGCGCGACCTCGCCTACGAATTCGAGCGGTGCGTCGATTCTGACCACTTTTTTTTCGGGAAATTTGAATGCAATTTCGTCAGCTATGGACCTCTCGTACGATGCGACGTGCCCGCACCACGCAACCCTCATGCCAGTTCTAATCCGTGAGTCTCTCTCGAAGTCGCTTCAACCCCTTGCCCTATCCAGTCGACGCATGCGCTCCACGGACGAGGACCCACATTACCTCCGTCGTCCCAATACAAACGAACGCGAGCGAGGCTCCACTTGAGAATGTGTCTCCGTCGATACCGATCCTCTGTTTCGCGAGTTCGTGGTCGTCGTTCGCTTCCTCACCGTTGGCGATACCGCGAGTTGCACGGAGAAAACGTGTTTTCGGCTACGCTTTCGTTTCATCATTTCGTCCGCTTCCCGATTTGTCGCTATTTGGAGTCTTAACACACCGTCTTCGAACGATCGCTCAATCTCGCGTCTCGTAGCTATGCTTTCGTCGAATTTCGTAGTCAGCGCGACGCCGAAGACGCTTACTACGACATGTGAGTCGCCTTGTCAGTCAACTCTCACTTGCTTACTCGGCGACGTCCCATAGGCATGGCAGATACTTTGAAGGCTCGCGATTGGGTATCCAGGTTGGTCACTTGCCCCACTTGTCCATCTCTCATACTTATTGCAATCTAGTGGGCCAAAAATCCACCCTCTTCCGTTTGGCGCTACGATAGACGATCCCCTGGTCCCCATCGTTCTGGCAGCGGACGCGACCGCTCCCGTAGCCCCCGTCGTCGTCCTGACCCTCGTGACGAACGCGATTACCGAAGCAATGGTGTCGACAGGGAAAAAGACTACGTGGATAAAGACCGTGATGCCAGGGACGTGAGAGAGAGAAGGAGACGCAGCCGATCTCCCGACAGAAGGCGCAGCCCGTCACCCGCTGATAGGAGGAGGACCGACGACAGAGATCGGGGTGCGAGGACCCCCCCTATGGAGGACATCAAAAAGGATCTCGATGACCGCGACAGGGAGAGAACTACTGTTCAGACTCCCCCTTACGATCATTGAGTCCTGGACAGGTCGAGCATCCGAGTTGTTTTTTTTTTTGAAAAGAACATACATGTTTTTGAGCTTTGAGCTATGCACGAGCTAGTGATTGTGTCGTGTAGTACGTACATACCTTTTTACCTGAATGCCGTGAACTTGTTAATTGCACTAAGAGATGACACGTGGACCTGGTTGTGGTAAATAGACTGGTTATTTGTCAGAGCACACTTGTTCTCGCACATTCATCATGCAGCCCCAGCGGCGTGTGCCAACCATTGACGACCTCAAGGTATGTCAACCCCGCACTTGCATCGCACCGCCAGCATTGACCGACCCGTTATTCAGGTCAAGCTTTGCTACATTTGTCGCGAGGAAGAGCGTTACGATGGTACACTGTTCAAATCCTATGCTACAACCACGCCAGCTCACCAACGTCAATTTCGCCAGCCCCCGGAACCTCTCCTCGTGCATGGACCCACCCATGCACCTGTACGCTCATCGCCCATGAATCCTGTCTCCTTCGCTGGATACAATCCTCGCAAACAACACGCTCGCGCGCTTCCAATGCCCTCAAATGTCCTCAGTGCGGCACAGCTTACGAATTGACAAGCTCAAATCCGTTGTTACTCCGCTGGTTGGACACGGGTAACAAGGGGCTCTCCATGATCGGGAGAATCGTCAGTGTGGGGAGCTTGACCGTCGTCGTGGTCAGCCTCGGCACCGGTATGTGGTCTAGCCGGATCTCCTCTTTCATCGCTCACTTTTCTTGCGCTCAGGACTGTACATACTAAGTACCGCATACGGAGCGTACGCCGTGCGCGAATTCCTCGGAGCAGAGTAAGTTTTTCCTCTTTTCCTCCGATAAGGATCCCAGGTCGCCTGACATCGCCTCCCATATCAGAATGTTTGACATCCTCCTCACCGACGATCCGTCCAACTGGCCTTGGCATAGTTTTATCAATCTTCCGCTGATCCCTCTTGCACTCATTTTTTCTCGGCTCCCCCTTAAATCCAATGTTACTCCACTCATTCCATTACTGCTTGCATGGCCGACGAGTTCTCCTGTTGGTGGGGACGCACTGAATAGAAACGTGGGTAATCCTTTACAGACGACACAATCTGGGAAAGATTCATTCCCTCTTCTTCCCCACTGGCCACCACCACCCTTTATTCTTGGTCTGTTCATCTTCCCGGTCGTGCGAGAGGGTTATAAACGATTGTTTTCACAATTTGCAAAATGGGTCCTCGACACATCCGGGACGAGCGGCGAGCATGGGCAGGGGCAGAGAGGTGGTGATATGCAGCGAGTATTGATGGGCGCTGTGGCCGACGACGAACCATTTTTGAGGATCCGGGTAAACGCGCACATTGATGAGGAAGACGAGCCTGCACCTCCTGGAGCCATGCCAGGCGCGCGCGAGAACCGTGGTCCAAGACAAGCGAACGGCGGGAATGACGAAAATATGGACGACGGCGGTGCCGATGTAGCCGCTGCGGCCGAGAACACGATCCGTGTCTCTGGCACGTCTCTGGGTCGGTTGATTGGAGGAGCGTTGATCATTCCCCGTATATCGTCCCTGATGGGATCTTTGCTGTTCTGGCTGTCCAAGTATTCTTTATTGTTGCGCAAGTTCCTCGCTGTGCGCCCCCCGCTGAAGGCAGCTGGGCGTGTTGGGCCGTTGGGGCTGACGACAGGGACAGGGCTTGGGACGGGGCTGAGTGGCATGTTTGGTTCACGGTCGGTGTTTGGAGGAAGGTCGCTGGGGGAGATGGGGCTGTTGAAGAAGCTTGGGGTAGCGGGTATGTTGGGACTGAGTGTGGCCTGGCGGGGGACGTACGCCTGGGCCGAGTGCGATCCTGTTTGGTGTGTTTCCGTTTCCGTTTTCTTCGCAGGACTGACCAGGTCGTGTCGTGATAGGTGGCGGAACTCATTGGGACTTGGGTTATTTACGATTGTGAGTCACGAAGCGCTCTCTTATGACTTAGTGCTGACGGACGAGCCTAGGCCAAGGATTGTCTTCACCTTTTGCATCTCTACCTGACCAAACGGGAACTAGAGAGCCGACGGGTGAAGAACCGGTCGTTTGAAGGCGTTGATATTCGAGAGCTCGATCTCATCGACCCGCAGGCGCATGTGTGACCCTGTGCCAATGGCACTTTGGACGAGGATAGAGTGATGCACGATTCCTGACGATGCGCGACATTTGTTGTTGCGATGGACAGACGAATACCCATGTGCGAGGACGAGCTGTTTTAATACGACAAAACGAGACGTCTTCGATGACGTCGTTTCATAATAAACCCCGCTTTGATTATCGATGATGTACAGTCCTCATTTCCCCTCTCATGTGCATGTGCATGAAATATGCTTGTTCTGAGCAAGAGTACAACATGTAGGCGAGCGAAGTAAGTTACATAGGGGTAGTTTACTAAATGTATTGAAAAACAAATACTGCAATACTCGACCACTCCGTGGGGGGTCCTGTTCTGATCAAGTCACTTCGACCACGACCGAGTCCTTGCAGAGAAATCGTCATGTCAGATCAAGAGACTCATCAAAAACGCCACGATGAATCTGAATCCGAAGAGTCTGACGACGATGTCGAAGATGTCCCCAGGATTGACGTCGATCCGTCCACACTCACCCCACTGTCCCCCGAAGTCATATCAAAACAGGCGCGTACCGTTTCCCCGATTTGCTCAAAGAGAGGTGACTTTGACGGCGTGTGCGCCATTTCAGGCGACGATCAACCTAGGTATGCTCAATTGTTGTGCATATCTATTGGATGAGATGGTTGACCAGCCTTCCGCCGACACCTCTCATAGGTACGATCGGGCATGTCGCACACGGGAAATCGACGGTCGTCAAAGCCATCTCTGGGGTCATGACTGTCCGATTCAAAAACGAGCTCGTACGGAACATCACCATCAAACTTGGTTACGCCAACGCCAAAGTTCGTTCATCGATTTTTTTTCGCCGCTGTGTTCCTCTCCATCGTTTCACTTATCCGCCCTCGTCAGATCTATAAATGTGACAATGAAGCGTGTCCACGACCGGGTTGTTATCGATCTTATCGCTCTGACAAGGAAGATAACCCGCCTTGCGAACGGCCTGGCTGTGGGGGCCGAATGAAACTCATCCGACATGTCTCCTTTGTCGACTGTCCAGGACACGACATTCTCATGGCTACAATGCTGAACGGTGCAGCAGTCATGGACGCTGCGCTCTTGCTCGTTGCCGGCAATGAAACTTGCCCTCAACCTCAGACGTCGGAACACTTGGCCGCCGTAGAAATCATGAAGCTAGAGCACATCATCATCCTCCAGAACAAGGTTGATTTGATCAAGGAGGCGCAGGCATTAGAACATCAAAAGAGCATCGCCGCGTTCGTCAAAGGTCCGTGAATCCCTTTGTATCGGGTGCTCTTCCACCTCACTGATCGATCACGCCCATCAGGCACTGTTGCAGAATCGTCGCCCATTGTACCCATATCTGCCCAGCTGAAATACAACATCGACGCTGTCAACGAATACATCGTTAAACGTATTCCTATACCAGTACGAGATTTCAATACAGACCCACGACTCATCGTTATTCGCTCCTTTGACGTCAACAAACCCGGTGCGGAAGTTGACGAACTAAAAGGTGGTGTTGCCGGTGGTTCGATCCTCACTGGTGTTCTCCACCTCGGCCAAGAAGTCGAAATTAGACCAGGAATAGTGACCAAGGACAGTGCTGGAAGAAATAGATGCAAACCAATTTTTAGCAAGATCGTCTCGCTGCACGCTGAGAGTAACCACCTATCCTTTGCCGTTCCAGGTGGATTGATCGGTGTCGGAACCAAGATCGACCCAACACTCTGCCGTGCAGACCGGTTGGTAGGACAGGTCTTGGGTGCGGTCGGGAAACTTCCAAAGGTGTACACAGGTACGTCTTCATCTTTCCTCCCTGTCGCCTTCATATGTCCAAAACTCTGACCCCGTTTGTCAGAACTCGAAATTAGCCTCTTCCTTCTCCGCCGACTCCTCGGTGTTCGGACAGAAGACAAAAAACAAACCAAGGTGTCCAAGCTGACCAAGAACGAGCTGTTGCTCATCAACATTGGTTCAACCTCGACGGGAGGACGTGTTCTGAGCGTCAAGGGCGACCTTGCCAAGATCCAGCTCACCTCCCCCGCGTGTACTGAGGTAGGCGAAAAGGTGGCGTTGTCTCGACGGATCGAGAAACATTGGCGGCTCGTCGGTGGGTTTCTTTTTCCCTTTTTCTCGCATGTCCTTGTTCTTGTCGAGTGGTGGTTGACCACGTTCGTTAAACAGGGTGGGGGAGTGTACAGCGAGGTACGGTGTTGGAGTTGGATTGATTTGGGGGATATCTTGTTTAGGTCACGCACATCCACCATTGTATTCGTTTCTAGTCGAAGAACTTATCTTTCGCTGAGCGCCCGCGGGACCTGCGACGACGGATAGTATCCCGGTCATTCGCTTTGGAGTCCGAGTCAACGAGAAGGTTCGACCAACGAGCGTCACCTTCACCTGAAGTCAGAACCCCACTCCAAGTCCTGTCATTTAGTGCATCACACCCATATTCAACGTCTGGAAGCCGCCTGGCTGTCCTACGTTCACAGTTTCAGTCGTCGTACTGACGATCTAATGCACACGGTTACGATGACAAAAATTTATTTTTAGATAACACGACACGATTTTTTCTGTTTCAATTGTCTTTGGTGCCAGTGGATTGAGTTCCCGGGTAACACTGGTTCGGATTCGGAAAAGATGAAAATAACTGATCGAAAGCACTGAACTTGGTTCTAATCGTCACCTACAGCACTCGAGGCACTGAAATTCAGCTCGGCGAGTGCTTGGCAGATGCAGAGCGTGTACTGATACCCCTGTGGATGGACGATGGACCACATGTGACAGACGTAAAATGGGAGGAATTCACTCAGTACTATCTGGAGCTCTTAGTTAGCGAGACGTATTAGAGACATCCCGTACATGCGCTCATGCTCAGGTTTTCATGAGGGAGATATACCACTAGCCTGAGCACAGAGAACATGAGGTGGAGAGATAGGACCAAATGTGACGACGATACAGCTACACACCGGCAATCACCTCTGTCGGACGGCAGGATCCGGGACGATGTGACAACACGCAACACGACGACCATCGCGTGATGCCATTGGGGTATCGTGCCACGGTTGTATTACAACGACGGGATGACCGGGGGCTGTGTGAATAAGGGCAATGGTGGTGGCCTGAGTCAGGAGACGGTGGCGGCGTGAAGGGGATCTTTGTCATAACCAGTGTCACGGGTTCTGGATCCAATTTTTCTGTATGTGGCTTCCTTCAACGTATTGAGCTCTACCTCTGAGCCAAACACAGGGCCACTGTGACCACCTTCTCGTGTGTCCGAAGATGTGCTACTTAACCACCGAGCTCAAGCTTACCGGGCTTGTCCAATCCGTATTAACGGTGTGGCCTCCCCGTCTGCTGATGCTACGGCGACCAGTCGGCGGACATACTGAAACACCAGCACATCATGGTCTTGGGGAACAAGTGATGGGGGAGGCAGACGATCACGTACCATGATCAAAATATTGCCAAGCGTTTCCTTTTTTGTGTGTCCATACTACTGTACATATTTACATATTTGGTAACTTGAAACACCCTCGCGCTCGCCCCTCATTCAGATGAATACATTTCTCTGATGCCCTTTTAAAATTCGAAATCGATCTTATAATCAAACTTGTTCGAGCGGTCGTCCATTTCACCCCAGTTTTCACAACGCCTTATAATTACAATTTCCAGTCCAGTGGGCCCCCCTTACTCAGGCACACAACAAATGTGCGAAATCTACCAACGCACCCGATCACGCTTTCAATGAGTGCCGTACTAGCAGTTTCAAAATCTATGCTTGACTCTGTCATTAGAACGCGGGAACTCATACCTTTCAGGAATGCGTCAGATAAGTTTGCCAGTGATGCCATCCTCTGCAATTGATCGCTATCCTTGAGAAATTGGTATTGAAAAATTCAAGAGGTAGGGGAAAGGAGCCATTGGGTATAGGTGGTCCTACAGTTTGAAATAACATCTGAACGGTGCCCCATGGGCCAAGGTGTATCCCACCCAATATACGGAACAATATCGTTGAATAATCGTGATTTTTGGGGAGACACTACCTTTGTGGTTTGATTTCTTGTACCCAATCCGTGCGAAAACCAAACTGCGCACTTCCATCACGCAGTCGAAAATAATGTAACCAATCACACGAAAACATGTGGAGAATGAACGAACAAGAAGAGAGGACCGCCTTAAGTGGAACAGGTACATCATCTACGCAGCCACTGAGAACGGTTATTTCCTGTACAGAAAATTCCAAAATGCCGGCGAGGCTGAGTGAGCACGCGCGGCGCGATTGACCCGTCGTCGTCACTTGGGGCAGGCCGAGTCTCAGGCTCCGGCCGAGGAGGGTGTCGCTTGTGCACAGGACGACGACGAGCGACTAAATCCATCGAAGATCTTTTGCGCCGCTTGTCTTCCGTCACTTTAGGGGGGAAGGCATCAGGGGCTGAAACAACCCAATAGGGATTATTCCCATGTGTGATGAGCGCGAAATCGAGTCATACGTACGTGGCATGGAAGCTGAAATGTTGTTCAATGGCCATGGTGGCACACGCAGCGGAGCGGCTGCACTGGATGGTCGTTCAAGCTGTGTCTTCCCTTGTGGTCGAGATTGCCTGTTTGGAATTCTCATGAGGTCGGCTATGCCAAGCTGTGCATAAGGATCGCGATCGCGGCAAATAACCAGCTGAGTGCTGAGTGGCAACAGCAATCTCTCGACTCGTCCTGCAGGCCAAATGTAAATCTGTGAATTATGTACCAGCCGGAGGAGACGCTTACCCCGAAGGTCGACCGGAAAATGGTCTGTGTTCTGGCGAACGATTAAAATGAGCATTTTAAAATAAGCGGATTTGTATGGCTGGTGTTTAGGTGGGCATGAGGTAAAGAGATGTAACTTCACGCCCGCTCGGTTGAGCGTTGATCGGGCCACCTGGAACGTCGGGTCAGACGACACGGCACCCGAATAGCGGGATAAATACTTGAACATACTTCCATCATTGCAAGTAACTGTGAACCGTATATGTTCAAAGAACATCGTGGCATGTGATCGGCGGATTGCCTACCTTTTTGCCATGGCGTGGCATGTCGCCGTCGGACAACTGCTCATTGTAGCTACAAAGGTCTTCCGAGGCCTCTATGAAGTTGTGTAGGGAAGAAAGGCGGTAAGCAATGTCGATCGCGAATTCGCGTAGAGACATGGGTGTAGATAATTGAGAGTGCTTCTCCATGACGAGAAATACTATCCTTTGGAGTAGAAAAGGAGGAGACGAGATAGGCGCGAGCTTTACCAGCGGTAGGGAAAGAGTAAAGGGGCGAAGGAAATAAAAGCAGAGGGATGTATATGTGCTAAATGTGGAACAGACGCATGGATGAAGAATTCAAGTTGCATACATATAATAGGCGGCGGTACATTCCGAGAAAGTCTGTGACTTCCAGATGGCATCATGATCTGTGGCGCCAATTTGCTATTATTGCATTGTCCGAACCGTGGGCCACCGCCAAACTGCAGTATGTATTGTTCGCGGCGTGGTCCTGGGATGTTATTATTGTCGAATCGGCCTGGCGCGGAGTGGCAATGGATTCTAGGGCGTCCGCACGTGGGAACGTTACGTCCTTACTAATTATGTAATTTTTGAATCACAAACCACACACAACGCGTCGCGTTCGTCGCGAGGCTCAACGTCAACCACAGACCGCGATGGAGTCGAACACGCACAGATTGCACGATCAGCGTCAGAGACAGCGTCAGATCAGAGATCAAATAAAAAGTCTCCAGGAACAGCTCGTAAACATCCCCGGCGACGATACTCTTCATTCTCCAAAGCGAAAGCAGCGAGACGCGACTCTCCTCGCACCCGCAACCCCCTCTCCGAGTGAGCCGGATTCCTGTCTCAGACATATTCGCTGACATACCCTCATACAGGGAAGAAAAGGAGGATCGCACAGGCCGGACACAAAATATCCGATGGTTGTTCCTTCGCTTCGGAGCGTCCGCGGCAGAATGGCATGCGCTCGGCTGCTAAGCCTGCCTCCGTCATCCAGCATGCCAAACCGGCACCCTCTAACGTGCTTCATAACCTTGCCACTCTGCGTCATAGACCCACTCCCTCCGAGCCAAGTTCCGTACGACGCTCCTCTGACCTCGCGGAGAAATACAGGCCAAGGGTACCCGACCCTTGTGCATTGCAAGAACGTGGTATTGACACACCCGTCGCCTCCACGTCGCGCTCAATGCCACAAAGAGATGAAAACCTTGCGATAATCGAAGACATGCAGATGGGCCCTGCGGATCACAAGCCACCCCTTGACGACCCCTTGTTCGAGCGCCTGGAGCCAAACTCTGGCATTCATCTCCTGTATGTTCTTCTCCATGATTCTCAAACCCGTTCATTTCTCCCAGTAATGCTAATTGAAATGAATCACTGATTTCACTGACATGATCTTAGGTCTCGATGTCTCTCACACGAGGACCTCCAAGAGTATCTCCGCGGACGATACTATCTTTCTCCATCGCGCCTTTACTCCTGTATACGGCTTCTCCCGAATAAATCTGGATACGATGTACCCGTGGAAGGCGACTGGGTAACCATTGCCGTCGTCGCAGAGCGAGGTCTTGTCAGGCACACTCGGGCACCAGTGGATATCGCTCCTGGCGACGATGGTCGTGCTTCGGACGATGAAACCGGATCAAAATCCGCCGCCGCACGCAAAACGTCTAATAACAAAGGTCTCAAGGGTCCGCCAAAATCACACGGGAAAAAATACGTGAGCATGAAACTGATCGACTTTGGAGCTCGTTCTCGGCCCTCTACTTCGACAGGGAAATCCGTCATCCGAGGAGATGCGTTTTTGAATCTGTTGCTCTTCGAGTCCGATGGGTTCGACAAACTCACCGAAGAAGGTGGGAACATGAAAAGGATCTATCAGGGTGGAAGTAAGGGCGCATTCGAGGCCATGTCGAAGCTCAAGGAGGGTGACGTCGTCGCACTTCTGAATCCAAAAGTGCTGAAACCTCTTCAAGTTCGTGTTTTCTTTCCTCATAATATTCCTCTTAATTTCCCATCCTAGCGTAACGACAAGACGCCCCATCCTGTGGATAATATCCTCGCTGTCACTCCAGAGTCTGTAGCCTCCGTGGCAATCATTGGGCGTGCTCGCGACCTCGGTATGTGTAAGGTGACGAAGAAAGATGGCAAGATTTGTGGAAGTTGGACTGATAAGAGGGTGAGCGACGTATGCGACTGGCATTTGACCAACGCGGTGCAAAGACAACGGGCTGGAAGAGCAGAATTTACCGCAGGGTTCGTTGGACTTCCTTTTCATTTTTGTATGCTGAACCCACGCATTTTACAGGACATCAGGTATGACGACGACGTCTGTGCGCAAGCGTAAACCCGAGCACGATCCCTCGCGTCAGTGGGGTCTTCAACCTGAGCCAGCCGCACCTAGCTCGGTGTACATCGTCTCGGGACATGTTGTTGGTAGCGCCGCCGGGGACATATTTACGTCCGAGAAGCTGGGCAGAGATGCACAAGAAAGGGCCAAACGGAGGCTCGGACAAGATGCTGACAAGGAGCTAAAACTGCTCCTTGACAGGGACAAAGAAGGGATGAGGGCTGTCACGAAAGCGAGGGAGGTTGCGGCCACGATCCTGAAGGCCTCCGAAGGTGGGAAGGGAAAGAAAAATGCAGGGAAGGAGAAGGATAAAGCGGTGGAAGCGGATGACGAGAACGAGGAACCGGCCTCGGCATCGGGGAGTGCTCGAGCACCAGCAAAGCCAGCATACTCTGCGAACGTCATCAAGCATCTTGGTTACGACCCTGCCGCGAAAGTGGGGCGGAAGCGCGCGGAAGATCTTTCCATTCAAAAAAAGGTGGCCTTTATCATTATGCTATAGATATTTTCGTTTCGCTGAAGTCGATTCTTTTTTACCTCTTTTGTGGCGTAGGTGGAAGCGCTGGCGGCCATCCAAGACTCGAGAAGGGACATCAACCTCGCTCGAAGACCGGGTACAAAGATACGGTCCGGCGTGTCTGTTCCGGCGTTCATGCTTGAGGAAGATTTAGATGCTGGGATTGGTGGTGACGGGTGCGACTCTGATTTGGAGGTATCGGTAGAACAAGAGGAGATGGTTGACCTGGATGATAGCAGTGACGGTGAATAATATACTTTAACATAGAAACGATACCCTTGATTACGCCTTCTAGGCAAGTTTGCAACAAGCATAAGATCTTGTTATAGTTGTAGAACAATTCCTTCATGATCACAATGCTCGAGGGCGATTTGGATCTACTGTACATTCGTTCAAGTAAAATACTCCCCCTACCTGACTTCTGCTAATACTTCTACTCCATGAGTCTTTGCATCGAGTTTCGTCTCTTGGTCTGGATCACTTGTGGTGTCAGTGGTTCTAGAATTCTAGATGATGGTGCCACGATCGGTTACTGTAAAAACGGCAAGTCGACCAGAACTCACATGGCCGCCTTCCTCAAAATCGCATTCCGAAAGTGAACATCCGTCAAGAAGCCGTCCGATGTGTGTTGGCGCAAAGCGCATTCCCTTCCTGCGAAGAGCTATCAACGCTTTCACAGAATTCAGGGGCGTCCTCTGGAACGTATTCGCGCTCCACAAGTGCTCCGTTCGATTATTCGGTGCAATGAACCCGTCACTCTCGGCCTCGATGTTCTCTTCTTTCAGGTCCCTGGCATATACGCAAAAGAAACGACACAAGCGAATGTACGCCTCGTAGTCCTTCAGATATAGCTGCCCGGCGAACACGTTCAACTGGTCCATGAGGAGCGCCGGAGGTGTGAAGCCCGTTGAGGAAGAGGGTACGCTGTATAGTGCAAGGTCGTCGCACGGTTTCATCGTCTTTAAGACGCGAGGTGTATACACATGGAGGCGAACGTTGCCACTCGACCTAATTTTCGGCATCAAGCGTTCGGCTTCGAAAGGACTCAAGATCACGAGTGCGTCGCGACCGGCGCCTTGCCCAGAGAGGATCCACTGCACAGGACGCAGGAAATCGTCCAGCGTGACGGACGAGTTGATGGTCTTCGCAAAGTCCACTGTCACCAATACATTTGCACTCCAAACATCCGCTTCGTCGGTAGCCGCCTTAGTCGCCGCGAGGATTTCGAACGCTGGGCGGAAAGCTCGGCTTCCTGAGGGAATGACCCCAGTCATGACAAAGGTAGCGACGTCTGGATGGACTGAGTGGGTGGCCGGTAGTACCTGTGGAGGGCGTTCTACTTGTGGTTCGCGTTCAACTTCATGAGTCACCTCGCGCTCCTGTTCTTCGTCCATACCCACGTTCCGAAGCGTTGAAACCCCAAGTTCTGTACAACGTTCACGGATGGCCGAGTCGGAAAAGCATGTAAGATTCAGACCCTTAGGCTGGGGCCCATAGAGCTCCTGCAACGTCTTGGCCTCCGGCTGTAGCCACTCTGATGTCAGCTCCTCTGATGTCAGTTCATCCCTACAGAAGCGGGTCCAGGCGGCATATCGGGAACCGTGGTCAACCCCTTGCTGCGCCCAATGCGGTACCCGCTGCTGAATATCGTCGCATGTCTCGCGTATCGTCCAAAGCAAGATGTCCATGACGTTGATGGCGTCCGCAGCGCCTTTCTTTGCCACAAAGCGGATACGTCGATCAACCTCGAGTGGTGCGAAAAACATGATGGAATGGCCATGTCCGAGCTTGCGCATCCGCATGCAGCCTACAAAGTGTTATGTGCTGTAATCAGTCTGGTTGCGGAAAAAACTGACGTAAGCTGTACATACCTTGAGCCAATCGATCCTTTGTCACTTTGGGTCCCAGCGTCACCGCGGCACGGAAACCAGTGGGAAATTTAATGTTGGTACCGCGTGTATGGGCATCGTCCAGATAAATGACACATTGATCCAACTGTTGCGCGAAGGGTGACGATAAAAACGGCTGGGTCCTTCCATCTCGTGTGAGTACCGTCAACTCATCGTCCTTGTTGAAATGGATGGCAGCAGAGACATGCGTGCTGACATCTAGCCACGTTCTGGCCAACTCAAGGTTTTCAAGTTCGAGCATCTGGGCACCGACGTCCAAAAGAACGCGGATCTCGGGCTTCTGCGTATCCAAGATCTTGAGGAATCCGCGAATGGTTCGCCGCTCTCCACTCTCTGGAGTCATACATAGATAATGGTTATTCTCTGGCTGAAGGAGATACGAGAGAACTTTTGCATTGGTTCCTTGTTGATGCTCTGGGTCTCGTTGCGTGATATGCAGGGGTAATAGATATTGTCCATCGTTTGTTCCCGAAAACCCTACGACATGGTTGAGCCAACAGATGACGAACCTGATCAGTCGACAAACCGGTCAAGAGGCGTTCTTTTTTCTCAGCTAGATCCCAGCCAGAACATGACAACTTCAAAGGAAATTCCTTCGCTTCCTTTGGGAATACGACATTCGAGAGATAGAAATCGACTGTGGCCTTATTCCGCTTGAAGAGAGGAAATATGTACATGCCCCATTGCTCCGATGACTTGAGGTTAATACCACTGAGAGTGCGGAAACTCTTGGGCACAGTGCAGTTTTCAACCCAGAGACTGTAGTCCAAGGATGGATCGTCCTGTTTGAGCAGGATTTCGAATGAGAGCCTCAGCTGATCCTCGGTTAGACCACCGTAGTAGTAAGATAGACAGGTGAGAATGATGGCGATGTCTGGATGACCGAATTCGGCCCGTTGAGCGGGGACATCTTTCGCTCTATAGGGAACCGCAAGCTCGGTACGCGGCGGGGCGAGACCATAATCTACTCGCCACCGTCGTTCCTTGAGAGCGAACAAGAGGATACCAGTGGCCAAAAGACCACGTAGCAATAATAGTCCGCTCCATGAACATAATTGATGAGCGTGATTTTGGATCAATTGGACAGTTTCGGGGGGGATATCTTCACTAGCACACGATATGAAATTTCGAATCGCACTTCGCATCTCCGAACGGAGCTGTCCAAATTTGAAGTCTGGAAGGCGCCCGTCCATGATGTCTTGAACCGTCAACTCAATCAACTTTTCACCGGCGTTCTGTTCTAAGAGACGGAGATGGGGAAACGATCCGGGTGGACCACATTCGTACTCCACTCCATGAGGAGAGTCCCTTTTGAGTAAAGACGCATGCTTGTTCACAAGGCCAAGAACTTGTTGTGTGGTTGTCCATCGTTCCGGGAAGCCCTCCATATGTTTCTGGAGACCCATAGTGTAAACCAACTGGTAACGGACGTGAAGGATTTCGTCGCTCTCGTCCAAAATGTCCCGAGAACGAGAGTGGAGCCACTTCTGTAGCTCCAGTAACGAAAGTGCCGCACCACTATCTTCCTCTTGAAGTAACTGCTTCTCTACGCTCACCAGCTTGAGCGACAAAACATGCTCTGGTTGCATGACCAGGATCCCACGTTCCTCCATGCATTCTGACATTAATGTACGAAGAGCAGCGACTTCTTGTTGATCTACCTCGAGGGAGCGAGAGAACGGAAGGTGGTATACGCGCCTGTTTGTGAGCCCACCAAGGCGATCCACAAGAATCTGGAACATCTGTGCCGTTAGTGCTTTCGGGACAATGACACGGATAAGTTGATTCCCATCGGCAAGGGCGGCGACTACGATAGGCACGATCACGGAGGATTTCCCCTCGCCCATGTTGAGTTGCATAGCCGTGTTCTCGCCTGAGCTAGGCAATATCATTTCGTTGGCCACCTCCGCCTGGACACGACGAACAAAAAAGTTACCCTGTAGCTATCGTGATTCGTATGTGAAGTAGCATCAGCCGACCGAGCTTTGTCTAGGGCACATAAAACTAGCCTGAATTAGCAACCAGTCTGGATGGGCCTTGGTGTCCCAGCCATCGCATCCCTCGTTTCGTAGTTCCATGCGCAGATCTTCAGCAACATCAGTAAAACGTCCTTTGGCTAGACAGAGCTGGACAGAGCTAGCCAGACTGGCACAGCAAGGTACCTAACTGGCCAGAACTGGGGCAAAACTGGAGGAAAAAGTTTCTCTATAAACTTTTGCTCAAAATTTTACCAAATATTCATTTCAATATGTTACACTGTTTGTCATTGTTATTTTGAGCAAGAATAAGGTTTTACACTTATGGTAAACAACAAAAGTTTATAGTAAAAGTGCTTTTTTGCTGATGAAGGTTGTCTAGACGCAATCGAAGCAGTCTTCGAGCGCGCTGGAGATCCAGAATGAGCACCGCTAACCGAACCAAATATCTCCTCCAATCGTCAGATAGAACGATCGGAGAATTGGACGCCAGTAATCGAAGGAGTGCGTGTGTGGTGATGTGGGGCCATTGGCCTGCTTGTTCGAGAGCTTGTTCGCTGTGATTTTTTGGGCTCAGAATTTGAGTGATATGGCGACGAGCATTGCTGAAATCTTCACTACACTGAATGTAGCGTGTTTCAAGCATATCAGCATCAGGTAATTGGGTTGAGTCGTGACCAGCAAGAGATGGGCCATTTCCAAAGCGCGTGGTGCTGGCACGAAGGGCTGAGACATATTTACACTGAAACAGATTTTTTTCGTTGCAATGTGACCTCGACCGAGACAAAGACTCAGAACTAGAAACAAGGACTCAGGCTTCTATTGGTAGAAGACTAACTAAGTAAACTAACCTAGAAACAAGGACTAAATGCTATTAGTATTGTATCAATAATGAAGAATTAAAGTGTCTCACCTCAGGCTTCTATTGGTAGAAGACTGAGGTGCGACAGACCC
>JBBPLQ010000520.1:0-19835 GCA_038089855.1 Royoungia palumana
GATATGGAGTTCCACGGTCTTTTCGGGATTGGAAGTTGTTTGAGGAGTCCATATGGCTTGTGTCTGGGAACTTTTACATGTGAGCACGCTCTACAGGAGGAGATGTACTCTTTTACAAATGTGTGGACTCTGGGCCAGGTGTATTCACAGCAGATAAGTTCTAGGGTGTGGTTTTGTCTGAAATGTCCAGATAGGAGATGGTTGTGTTTGTATCGGAGAACTCAGAGGTGGAGATCATTGGTGTCAGGAACGTAGATGCGATCATCTAGTCGGAGGAGGCCGTTGGAGTTGACAGACCAACGTGAGTCGGAAGGTTCAGAGTTGGACATATGGATGGAGGTGACAGGATTGGAGGGGAGTGCAGACAGGATGTTGTTGTATAAAGATTCCACATCAAACATAGTGCTTGTGCAGAGGACAGGGTCGGCGAGACAGGTAGCTCGTAGGGAGGACGTGAGCTGTTCTTGAGTGAAGACTGGTTGGAGGTTGTGCAGAATCAGAGAATGAGGTTGAATTGGCAGAGGAATTCTGACCAGTGGACTTGCCAATGGGAAAGGAGGCAAGTGGAGGTAAAGTACTCCAGGTTCTTATGATCCATGATGACATTGATCAGAGTCGTGGAGCCCTCAAGGTAATGCTGCCAGGTCTGGAAGGACTCATGGACAGTGAAGAGTTCCTTGTCATGGGTATCATAGTTGAGCTCATGGGAGTGGAGTGTGTGGGAGTAGAAAGCGATGGGGTGGACCTCACCATCAGGGCAGTGGATGGAGAGAATTCCGGCCACGGTGTAGTTGGAGACATCAGTTTCTACAATGAGTGGAGCGTCAGGAACCCAATGAGTGAGGATCAGAGTGGAGGTGAAAGCGTCCTTGAGGCACTGGAAGGCGGAGTGACAGTCATTGGAAAAGTTCCATGGAGCACCCTTGTGGGTGAGGCAGGTGAGTGGAACAACGATATCAGAGTAATTGTGGATAAAACAACAGTAGAAGTTAGTGAAGCTGAGGAAAGACTGGATGTCCTTGACCTTATGGGGCTCAGGCCATTCTTGGATAGCTTTGACTTTTTCCTTGGACATGGTGAGTCTGGTGGGGGAAAGGAAATAGCTGAGGTATTCCATAGAGTCGGTATGGAATTTGCATTTCTTGGGCTTGGCATATAAACCGTGTTTCTGGAGTCATCAGAGGACCTCACAGACATGCTCTTGGTGCACGGACTTATCTTCAGAGTAGATAAGGATATCATCTAAATAGACGATGACACAGACATCAAGGAGATCAGCGAAGATGGTATTAACAAACTGCTGGAATGCTGTGGGGGCATTTGTGAGACCAAATGGCATGACGAGCCATTTGTAGGAGCTATAGCATGTGTGGAACGATGTTTTCCATTTGTCGCCCTCCGCAATGCGGACCAGATGGTATGCATGTTGGAGGTCAATTTTGGTATAAATTTTGGCATGGCTAGGGCCATCCAGGAGGTCATTGATTCTGGGAAGCAGATAGCAGTCTTTCTTCGTGATCTTGTTTAGGCCTCAGAAGTTGACGCAAAGGTGGAGTGAACTGTCCTTTTTGTAGATGAAGAGTACCAGAGCGGTGTGAGCAGAGGAAGAGGGACGGATAAATCCATAGGAGAGGTGCTTGTCGAGGAATGCGTGGAGGGACTCAAGCTCAGAGGCAGAGAGAGAGTAAGTGGTGCCCAAGGGAGGAGATGTTCCTTCTTCCAAGTTGATCTTCAGATCATGTTCGCAGTGCAGAGCAAGCTTAGATGCCTTGCTCTTACTGAACACATCCACGAAATTATGATACTCTGGGGGAACTCCAGAGAGATTGACTTGTTTGAGGGTATCGGAGGAGGTAGAAGTGGAGTGGAGGTCACTCTCCTGGGGGTGGAGTTGCAGACTGAACTGCACAGAGCCTTCAAGGTGACACGCTAAAGCAAACACAGGGGCACTGATGATTGCGATAGGTGGAGCCTTTTGGTCGGAGAAATGTGGTGAATCGGATGGAATGGTGTCAACCGGAGGAGGTGAATCCTGAGGCTGCAGAGATGAGCTTGGAGGGGCTGGCACGGAGTACTCAGGTGAGCAGAACGTGACACTGCTCAAAACCCAATCAATCAACGGATTGTAGCAGGTGAGCCAGTTATGTCCTAGAACAAGTGAGCAAGAGCCATCCAGCGGAGTGACATAAAATGTCACCGGAGTGATATCACCGGTCAGGAATTGGATGGAGAGGTCAAGGGCTTGAGTGATTGTTGAGTTTGATGTTCCATTGAAGAGACGGAGAAGGATCGGGGGGATGGAGTATGTTGCAAGGTTATTTTTATTAACGAATGCGATATCTATAAAACAATCGGAGGAGCCAGAGTCGATCAACGTGGGAATAGAGGGCATATCATATGAGACTAAAGAGATGGACGGCATAAGGGATTTCAGATCTAAAAGAGTAGATGCGTTGAGTCAGAGCTCCTTGAGTGTACAGGCAGAGTCAACACAACCTTCAGTCCATGCGGAGTCTGAGAGGTCGTAGACTATTTTTTTGTCTCTGAGGAGACCTCTGGTTTAGATTCCAGAGTGGTGTTGGTCATGCAGGCTTTGGAGGTGCAGAAGGTAGACTTTGGGCAATCCTTGGCCATATGGCTGGCTTCACCACAGAACATGCACAACTTGTTGTCAAAGCAGTGCTTATACTCAGTGGCAGTGAGTTTGCCATCCTTTCTGAGCTTCGGAGTTAAGTCTGCAGACTTGGATGTGAAGGTGGTGGTGGCAGCTTTGCCCTTGGAGTCTTTCGAATCCTTGGAGCCACTGGAGTAATTGCTGGAGTGAGATGCGGATGTGGAATGTTTGTCAGAAGAGCACTTGAATGAGAATGGGTTGGTGGAGGGTTTCGCTTGTCGGGACATCTCCGACTTGCGTTCCCAATAACATGCATCTATGGCCTGGGCAAGTTGAAGGAGTTTGATGAGAGTGGTAGGCTTTCCAACATGGGAGACTTTGTCCTTGATGCAGTCAGGAAGTCCATTGTAGAAATGATGGCAGAGTGCTCCTTCTCTGTAGTCACAGACTTGAGATGTGATGCATTGAACTCTACGATATACTTGTTGATGTGCTGGCTGTCCTTCATGCTAAGATGGTCCAGCTGGTGTTCTGCATCTCTGACTGGGATGTGTGGACCGAAATTAGTTTGGAGCTCATGAACGAACTCCTTGAAGTCGTCCATCCAGATAGGATGGAATGCGGGATCTTCTATCTGGAGGAGGTCCAGTTTGAACCATTCCAGGGCCATTCCTTTCAGGTAGGACTGCATGAAGGTGACTTTGGCACAGTTTGTGGCGAAGGCCTTAGGACAATCTTGGAAGTTGAGTTCGCACTGGACCAGGAAGACTCAGAGTTTGCGGGGATCTATCCTGTCAAACTGATCTAGCTCTCAGACCTTGGTGTGCTGTGAGGACTTGGAGGTCAGATGACAAGAGGAGGAATGAGCAAGCCGACTGATGGCACTAGCCAACTGGGCGAGTGTATCATGGGGGATCTGCTCATTCTCGGAGTTGGAGGAGTCGGGAAAATTGGGGTTGGAGTTATTAGGGGTGTGGAGATCGTCGTCGGAAGGGTCGTTTCCGAAGAAGCCGAAGTCGTTACCGCGAGGGTCATCTCCTGGCAGGCCAGAATCGTGGTTGAAAGGTTCATCTCCAGGGTCGCTAATGTCCCTTGGAGGAAATAGAACTTGGAGGTTGTTGAACAGAGTCTGGAATGAGGAGTGACAGGACAACCTGGTGTTTTCTTCTTCAAATTCTTCGATGCATGCCCCTGGAGTTGGGGACAGAGGCAGGAGTAGGGAAGTAGACGCAAATGGAGCAGGAGTGCGTCGCACAGAGAAGCTATGGAATTGGCTGACAAGTTCAGGACCATGCTGACCACTTCCAAAAGCAGACAAGGGGTTGTAACAAGGAGATGAGGCCGGATTGCTGGCGCTGACGGTGCGGGCGCAGGATCTAGTAATACAGGTGGTCATAATAAGACTTCAGACAAGATGGAGTTCGAATATATTGTTAAGACCAGGTCAACTCCGGTCAACTCCAGGTACAACTCCAGAGTTATGCGTGCAGGTAGGATCTTGGCTTCAGCGACTCAGAGCAGAGCACTGCGCCCTTGCCTGAGTCTCAGAGATGGTCTGGATTTCGGAGGAGCAGAGGTTCGGACTTAGACATTGACTAGCAATGAAGTCGAGTTGGAGGTCAAAGAGAGGAGCTGTTACAAACGCTTCAAAGCCCCTATCTTCGACCCCTATGTTTATCCCATTTCCTACATCACGTGACTTGAAGTCACATGACATACCATTCCCAAAATTACATGTCTCACATGAACCATACACCGTTCCTCTTCATGCCTCGCTCATTCCATTCCCCAAAGGCTAGACCTTTGCCTCATGTCCAAACCTATGCTCGGAACTAACTCCCATTGGCTGCCACACTTGCATAGCCAAGCACAGCCCTATAGAACATTCCTTATCATTCTAACCAATGGCCTTTCTTTCTCTTATCTCTATAACGTCATCGCTTACTGATGCTGTGCATCGTACCACTTTCTTTTAGCCAATTACATTCGTTCATTAGATAGAACATTCACGAACTTTCCAAATAGATACAAACACATGTAGTAGTATAAATACCATGCAACCAACACCAAAGAACTCCAGTAAAGTTCTTCTGGTCTTTCGCTTACAAGATCAGTGGGATAATACTCAATCACGCTCTCTATCTTTCCATGCCCAACACAAGTCCCATTCTTTTAGGCTTGTTTCAGGAGCTGAATCTAAGTCAATATTCAAACTCAAGAACTAAGACAAATACATGCATGTTTATATACAGAGTGGGAGTCGGAGTCTATAGGACAAGAACGGAGAAGGTTGTAACAGAGACAGGACAGTAAAGTTCGGAATGCACGAAGGTCAGCAGAGAATAGACCTAAGTAATGGAGCAACGGAATGAAGGGCTGCACTCTCAAGCGAGTCACAGGGATGAAGGTAACTAGGGTCTAAATCAAATACAGGGTGGAACAGATATAGGAACGGAGAATGGAGAGACAGAGTACAAGTCCAAGCGTTGGGAGTGCATACTTAACAAGATATCGAGTTGGATCCACGGGGTTGGATCTGGAGTTGCATTGGAGGTCGGACTTGCAGATTTCGGGATATGACATGACCCTTCTCCATTCTCCAACTCTGACCCTGCATTCTCTGACTCTGACCCTTCTGATTCCAGACTGACTCCTCTCCATTTTGGTTACATCCTCTGTCCTCCATATATAAGTCTGTCCTTTGTCATATGTACATTAGCTTGAATATTGACTTAGACTTCCCCAGCTCTCCCCTCTTATCTTGTCTCCACTCTGAGTTCTCCCCTCTCTCTATCTCTTTTGTCCTCTGAAATCCAGGACCTCTGATAAGGACATTAAGAGTGCAGTGCTCCACTCTGAGTCACTGAAGCCAAAGTCCCAAACCCCTCATGCAACTCCAGAGTTAGATCTGGAGTTGACTGGAGTTGTCACCAGACCTCCAGTGATCTAGCCTTAACAGATAGTTATAAACAAAGTTCAGTTTTTAGCCATGTAAATTCCAGAAAGGTACCCCCTTTTCCAGACATTCCAGACATTTCAGAGACAGTCAGTTTGCTGATGAATAGAGTCCCAGTCTGCTCTAGCATTGATGGAGTGGATGACATGTCCCACCAGAGTAGCCCTATCAGGGCAATTAACAGGAGCAGGAGTGGGAGAAGTAGGGCATTCTGGGGTGGGTTCTTGGGGAATGAAGGTATCATACCTTCATCAGAGAAGGCATTGGTGGTGGTGTCAAAGATGGCAGCATACCTCATATTGGTGGAGCAAATATGAATGGTTTGAGAAAAACGAGGTGTTGGAGGGGAGGAGAGTTTGTGTTGTCTTTTATAGGTGTTGAGGGTTTCCTTGGGATTGCTGATATTGGACTCTGGTTTCCAAGAGTCTTCATCAGCAGAATATCCTTTCTCTCAAATCAAATATTTGCAGGAATGTAGAGGTCTGGAATACCAAAGGATTTATTCAATTTTGTATTCCTTCTTGCTGTTGATGAGGTTGGGCAGAGAACAGGGGAGGTTCTTTCCATAGTGTTCATTTTTCCAATATGAGGTAAGGAGTTCCACCTGGATGACTAGATGGATCTGCCATATTTGGGTAGGTGGAGTTTGTAGGAAAGGGGGGAGAGAACTTCTACAATTTCAAATGATCCTTCTTGTTTTGGGATGAATTTCAGGGAGGAGAGTTCCTACTTGAGATTGCAGACTTCCAGCCATACTTTATCTTCTTTAGAGAAGGAGACAGAGCATCCATGAGTTTGCATGACCATTGTTTGACAGGTGAGGTCATGGGCAGTGATTGCTTCATCTTGGGCAGCAGAGAGGCATTTGAGCCATTCTTTGACTGCAGGGAGTTCAGAGTGGGTGATGATGGTGGAGAAGGGACAGGGTTCAAAACCATACATGAGATAGAAAAGGGATTTCCCAGTGATGGAATGGGGATAGTGGTTGTGGGTGAATTCTGAGGTCCATTTAGAAGGATTTTGTTGACAGTAAAGGTGGAGGTAGGTTTCTATCACTTGGTTGACTCATTCAGTTTCTCCATCCATTTGTGGGTGGTAGGCAATGGAGAGGGTGAGCTCGTATCCAATGTGGTGGGTGAGTTCTTCTTGGAAGATGGAGGCAAACTGGAGGCCATGGTTGGAGATATTCTTGTTATAGAGACTGAAACAAGAGTAGACTTTGTGAAAAAAGAGGTCCACCATTCCTTGTACTGTATATGTTTTCTTGGTCAGGCACAGAATCACCCCATTAGTAAGCCTGTGGTCGACCATGACCATAAAAGAGTCATATTCTCCCAAGAGTGGAAGGTCAGTGATAAGATTGATAGAGATTTGTTGGAAGGGGCAAGAGCAATTGGATAGGATGGGGAGGAGCAGAGGTTGCAAAGGGTGGGTGTTAGCCTTCATTTGCTGACACAGGGCACAACCTTCAACATATCATCAAACAAATTGAGCAAGACCGGGCCATCAAAATTCAGCTGCGACAAGCTGGCAAGTTTTGAAGTAACTAGGGTGGCCAGCAGTAGGGTGATCATAGTGCATGGAGACAATACAGTGACATAGGTCACCAGAGTCAGGCACATATACCCATCCTTGGTATGTAAGAATGCCTGCCTCATAGCTCCAGTTGCCAAGGTGGCAAGTGAACACAAGAGGAAGGCCTTGGTTACCAGCAAGGGCATCCAGTTTTTGGAGGACCAGCGGATCATCAGGAGTGGACTCAGAAATTAAGTCCATAATGGTTTTGTCAACAAATTTGGAAATGATCCTCATGAACCATTCCAAGGAGAGTGGTGGTGTTGTCCTTGCCATTGGATGGAAGGTGGTCAGGACAGCAAGAGAGAGTGTCAGGACCATCTAAGAACTTGTCAGGGACATGGGAAAAATGGAGGTCAAAGTCAGAGAGGTCAAGGAGCCATCAGGCCTGTCGTCAGTTGAGCGTTTGGGGGTGATGGAAGTAAGTGAGGTTCTTATAATCTAAGAAGATGGTGGTGGAGGAGGGATGACCATGGAGAAAGTGTCTCCAAGTTCAAAGTGCACAGATTACTGTGAGGAGTTCTTGATTATAGATGTCATAGTTTCTCTCTGCAGGTCCAAAGGATTGGGAGAGGTATGAGCAAGGTTTCCAGTCACCATTGGAATCAGTCTGGAGGAGGATCACACCCAAGGCATAGGCAGAGGCATCCACAGTAATGACAAAGGGTTTGGATAGATCGGACATGGACAGGTCTGGCTTCTATAGGAGGGCATTCTGTAGATCTCAGAAGGCTTCTAGGTGGTGTGGTTCCCAAGACTAGGGTCAGTCCTTCTTGGTAAAGTCAATCAGGGGGCATACACAAGAGGAGAAGTTGATGATGAACTTCCAATAGAAGTTCACAAAGCCAAGGAAAGACCAGACATCTTTGAATGACTTAGGAATTGGCCAGTCTGAGATGCTGGTGAGTTTCAAAGGATCCATGGAGATCTGATTGTGGGAGATGAGCATGTCCAGGTATTCTACTTCAGGGACTATGAAAGAACATTTTTCAAGTTTGAGGTGAAGGTCTTGCTCTTGCATTTATTGCAAGACACAGTGCGTTCATTCCTCATAAACTTTTGGGTCATCCAAGAATATGAGGAGGTCATCCATGTAGATGACCAGCCACCCTTCTGCAATCATATTGTCAAAGGAATGATTCATAAATCATTGACAGGTGGCAGGGGAGTTGGTCAATGCAAAGAACATGACTATGGGTTCAGAGAGACCTTGCTCAGTGATAAATGCAGCTTTCCTTTGGTGACCATCCTTGATGCAAATATTGTTATACCCCCAATGGACATCAAATTTAGTAGAGATTGAGGTGCCATGGAGATGGTCAACATAGGTTGGAGATGAGGGGTAGGGGGTATGTACACTGACCAACAAAACTGTTGCAATGACTAGCCTCAACACAGTGCACAAAGCGCACTGCAAACACCTGTGGGAATTTTGCTTAGGTTTAGTGACATGGAATGTAGTACTTACTCTTGGCTACAAATAATTTCCCATGGTCATGTGATCTCACTCTGATGGCTGTGGAGATATTTCCAATTTAAGTCAGCTATGTCATTGTAACAATTTTGTTGCTGGTATAAAAGGTATCATAATCTAGTATGAAGTGTATCCTCCTTTGGCTTTGATGACCTCATGAACCCTCCTGGGAATGCTCTCAATCAACGTTTGACACTCTGCTACCTCTATCTTCCACCACTCTGCTTGTACTCTCTCCCAAAGTTCAATTATCCCCTTTGCTAGTTCTGGGTACTCTGCTAGCTTTCTTTTGAGGAGAAACCATAGATGTTCTATGGGATTAAGGTCTGGAGATTGAGCTGGCCATACCATGACCTCAAACCCATGCTCAGCAAACCACTCCTTGGCTCTTTTGCTAGTATGCTTGGGGTCATTATCTTGCTGAAAGATGATGTCATCTGAAGTTGTGCCAAGATTCTGCAAGGTTTCCTGGAGTTCATCCTCCATGATCTGTAGGTAAAGGTCAGTGTTCATCCTACCATCAATCTTGCATGACATTCCAACTCCTTCCCATGTCATACAACCCCACAGCATGAGAGAACCTCCTCCAAACTTCACTGTTCCTTGTGCTAGTCTATCACTTAGGCCCTCTCCTGCCTTTTTCCATGCCCACTTCTTGCCATCTGACCCAATCCTATTGATTTTGGTTTCATCTGACCATATATCTTGCTTCCAGTCCTCTATAGTCCAGTGTTGATGGCTTTCTGCAAAGTCCAGTCTAGCTTTCTTATGAGCAGCAGTAAGGCGAGGACATTTTTTCTTCACCACAGCCTTCATGCCTGCTTTTTTCAGGTGATGACAAACAGTCTGGGGAGAGATGGTATGGTTCTTGATATCCTGAAGGGTCCTGGTAACCTGGACAGCATTTTCAGCTTTTCCAATTCCAATTAAATGAATGGCATATCGAATATCAGTAGGAGTAATGAGGGAAGGATGGCCACCAGAGGACCTAGCCAGGTCAGGACAAAGTTTGGAGTGAATTCTGCTGATTGTAGAGTGGTGGACACCAGTAGAATCAGATATTTGACAAGTAGATTGTCCCAAATCCAAGAAGGAGATGATTTGATTGGTTTGAGCAGTAGAAAGGGATTTCATGATGGTGGAAGTGGATCAAGAGTGGTGTTTTGATTTATTTATATTGTGTTCAACTTATTATAGGTCACATGACCCATTGCTTATATCAGAACATATGAAACTCATACTTATTTAGGTTAGCAACAAAACTGTTGCAATGACATAGCTGACTTAAATTAGAAGTATCTCCACAGCCATCAGAGTGAGATCACATGATCATGGGAAATTATTTGTAGCCAAGAGTAAGTACTACATTCCATGTCACTAAACCTAAGCAAAATTCCCACAGGTGTTTGCAGTGTGCTTTGTGCACTGCGTCGAGGCTAGTCATTGCAATAGTTTTGTTGGTCAGTGTATGTCCTCCAAACTCCATATATAAGTCCATCCTTTGTCATATGTACATCAGCTTGAATATCAACTTAGACTTCCCCAGCTCTCCCCTCTCATCTCAACTCCACTCCAAGTTCTCCCTTCTTCCTAACTCCTTTGTCCTCTAAAATCCAGGACCTCCTGATAAGGACAGTAAGGGCACAGCGCTCTGCTCTGAGTTGCTGAAGCTAAAGTCCCAAACCCCTCGCACAACTCTGGAGTGTATCCAGAGTTGACCAGAGTTGTCGCCAGACCTCCAGTGACCTAGTCTTAACAGCCACATGAAGGGTGGTTGAATATTTTACATTGCCATGGCAATTTTGAGTGTTGTCCATATTGTAGACCAGGATGGGTTTCAGCAGAGGGTCCAATGGAAGTTTATGTCTTTTGGCAAAATACCAATTGACACAATCTATCTGAGCCCCCAAGTCAATGAGGGTGGTGGTTTTGATGGCTTTCTTCAATGTCAGAGTAGAGACTTTGGGAGGAATCATGAAAGGATACTGTCATATCCCAAAATCCACAAGTTTGGCCTCCAATGTAACTCTAGATCCAACTCTGTGGATCCAACTCAATATCTTGCTAAGTATGCATCTCTGATGCTCAGACTTGTATTCTGTCTCTTAATTCTCTATTCCTATATATGTTCCACTTTGTATTTGATTTATACCCTAATTACTTTCATTGTTGCATCTTGCTTGAATGCAGCCCTTCATTCTAGTTCTCTGTCTCTGTCTCTATTGACTCTTGTACATTCTCTCTCTCTAATTTCTATTGACCCTTTTACATCCCAAACTCTACTCTCCCATTCCTATTATGACTTCTCTGTTCTTGTCCTATAGACTCCAATCTCTCCTCTGTATGTAAACTCACATGTACTTGTTGTATTTCCTCATGTACCCAGACAACAATAGGAAATACCCTCTGGAGTCAAATACCTCAGACTATACCACAGGAGCAGTCTTATCTATACTCAAAGAGGATAAATGGCACCTGGTTTCCTACAACTGCCACAGTACGTCACCCAAAGAGAGGAACTATCCTATCATCAATAAAGAAATGTTATTGGTGATCTGATCTTTGGAATTATGATAGCATTACCTAGAGGGCAAGCACACTGGGCACAATACTTATCTAGGTTCAATATGACATGGCACTACAAATCTGGTGCTACCATGAGAAAAGCAAATGTGTTAAGACCAGGTCAACTCCAGTCAACTCCAGATACAACTCCAAAGTTATGTGTATGTGGTGGACCTTGGCTTCAGCAACTCAGTGCAGAGTGCTGCACCCTTGCCTGAGTCTTGAAAGTGGTCTGGGATTTATTGGAGGAGCAGAGAGGTTTAGACTTAACATTGACTAGCAACGAAGTCAAGATAGAGTAAGACAAGCGAGGCTCAAGTCAGAGGTCAAATAAGGAGCTGAATCTAAGTTGATATTGAAACTGAGGAAATACAACAAATATATATGGGTTATATTTTATATACAGAGGGGAGATCAGAGTCTATAGTAATATGGCTATGAGTGATAAAGACCAAGATCTCAAAAGACTTGCAACCTTGATCAGTCCAGTCCTAGTATTTTTGCAGTGCTAAGACTGGACTTTCAAACACTATCCATCTTCAATTAACTCTAGTCTGTTTGTCTTCATGTATCATGTCTTGGAATCTTCCTTGCACCTTGTTTCAACAATACAGTTCATTCATGGGTTCTATCAGACATCTGGAATACTTCCCTAATAGTATTGGGTGCCTATATATATGCATTGTCATGTGATTTTGCTGGTTGTGGTGACTTGTCTGCTTTTCAGCTAGCAGTTGTATTTCAACTCATATCAAGATGTAGCTGAAGAACTGGGAAATTCTGTCTCTACACTGGAGTGCAGGTACACTCTATTGCTATAGAGAGTAGCAGAGGTAATCTCAAGTGGAGACCTACTTGAGGATAGAGCCATAGAAGTAAGAATAGGAGGATTGAATGAGCGGAGCAAAGAACAGTATGTCATTGTTAAAAGAAAACCAAAGGAGGAAGCTTTCTTTTCTATATTACATATAACTGGATGACTTTCCATAAGCTGAAATAATCTGGAATAGAATAAATCAGAGCTTGAAAATGATTGGAAATTATAGATAGTCCTTTAATCTATTCATTTAAACTCTTGTATACTAAAAAGTAAAATATTCTACTCACTTAATCAGCACACACAAGTTGTAGCATGGATAACATCCTCAATTTCACTAGAATCAAAGAAGAAGAGGAAGAAATAACAGATGAAGAGTACAAAAATGTGCTTAGAGTTGCTACTACTATCATAGCAGGCACAGAGGTGACCCAACAATCCCAGATCATGATACGTAGTCAAAGGCACCTCTATCTTTGTCGCTCTCAACTCCTTCCTGATCCTTGTGGAGATACTCCATGGCAAAGACTTTACAACAGCCAAAGTGACAGAGCTTTCATAACTACAATGGGTTTTGACATGGACACCTTTGGATATATTCTCACATCAGGCTTTTCACAATAGTGGTATGAAGGAGTCATCCCTTGCTCTGATACAAATGGGGGCTGGTGATCCATGCCCAGAAAAATAATCATTGGATGCTGCAGGTGCACTCAGGCTAGTGTTGCATTATCTTAACTCCGTGATGTGCAAGATCAGTCTACAACAAATTTTTGCAATCATACCCTCTACTGCCTCCTGGTGGCACATTAGCTTTGGACTTTGCATCTTGCTTGTCACCCTCAAGAAAATTCCTGAAGCTCACATATCATGGCAAGGGCTGACAAGTTTACTGAGCTGTCAAGCCTTGTTTATCAATGTCATCCATGACTTGTTGGTGCATTTGAGAGTGTTGATGGACTGAAACTTCCCATCAAGACTTCTCATGATGACAAGATTGAAAATGCAACATTCAATGGGTGGTCATCTGAGTACTTTATCAGTTCAGTTCTAGTTTTTTCCTCCTAAGGTATGCCTTCACTCTATTATTAATATCAAAGTTACAAGGATTGTTGATTCATGACAAGGGTGTCATGATTGCAGCAAGAACAAATGTGCCCAGAAGCTGGCATAATTCCCATGTTGCACAGCCCATCTATCATACACTAAGTACAAGGATGCTAGACAGCTACTATCTGATTGCTGACACTGCATTTCCACAAGGCATGGCTGATGTTAATGGCTGAATCCAAATACCTTTGAAGGATGGTCAACAGATTAGAGGAAGACCAGAGCAAATTGAGGAAGCAGAAGCTTTTAACCAAGAGCTGCTCTCATTTCAACAAACTACAGAATGGAGTATGTATACAATACAGGGCTCCTTTGGTCGCTTGCAAATACCACTGGAATGTGACAACAATGATGGACATGGTGACCTAATTGAGGTCTGCTTGTACCTACATAACCTTCACACAATCAAAATTGAGTATAATCAAATTCATACTGTGTACTTGCAATACTGGCAAGAAACAATAGAAGATAGAGAACTATGGGCCAGATTTGAAGAGATGCTATTTACTGAACAAAGAAAACATGATCGTATAGCACAGTTTCATCTAAACTTTGAGTATGAATAAATCATCTTGTATGGGTAGTTTTGTATGCAAAAGGAAACCAAGATTAGCCAGAGAGCTTAATGCCATCACAGTCACCATGACCAGTGGTATTTGCAACAGTATTATCAGCTATGTCTCCACCTGGTACTGTCATCATTTCAATCTCTGGCTCCTAGAGAGTTGGATCATCATCCAACAACCATGCAATGCTTTCTCCACCATTGGGATACCAACAATAATATTGACTCTTCTTTAGTGCTTGCTTTCAAAAACAAGGTGGCTTGTTGCTAGACCCTGACATAGAATGTGCCATTTCGAGGTACATCTCTACATGGTCAATGGCATGTTGGATTTTGTACAGGGAGTCACATAGATCAAATAGCTGCTCATGCAGTTTATCATTGGTTGCTTGTGAATCATGGAGGTATTGTGACAAGGTCAGTAACTGTGTAGTCACAAGTGAACGGGCTGCTCGATCTTCATCCCTATTCCATAGGACTGCAGGATCAAGTGTATATGATAATGAATTCAGTAGATCCGTAGTAGCAGCTCCTCAGGTGTGACAAGGTACAACAGCTTCATGTTACAGTTTCTGATTTCGCATCTGATTTGGACTGATTGCTATGGTTAGATTGACTTGTAACTATGCCCATTGGATTCCCCATGTGCGATTTCCCCATCTACCAAGTTTCAGCTCTTCCCATGCTTCCCTTCACCTTCTGTGTTGATACCATTACATTGTGGCGCATTGTGGCGCAGTTGTTTACCATTGTTTACTTGAAGCGCACTTATATCCCAGGAGTCCACTGCTTCTCCTCTTTGGTTACTCACAGTGGACTCCAGGTCAGTGTACCCTTGTTACTGTCTCAATATCATCTTTGGTTACTCACAGTGGACTCCAGAGTTGTCCTGAGTTGATCCAGCAACAGGCTAGTCGCCCTCAGTAAGAAGCCCTTGGCTCTCAACAGTGGGTGCACTGACACTTCTGCAGTTTTCATTTTCTTGACACCCACCACCTTTTGAGTGTGAGCCTGTGGGAAACCACATCACTCAGACTATAGTCTCGGTTTTATTTAGTCCTTCTAGACCCTCCTTGAGGTGATTACTACACATGGGTCATGTCCTGTTTGTGAAGGTCGACTCCATTAGGGAGGCTGAGACTATCCTGTGACTGATTATCATAGGTCACTTCTTAGTCAGCATATATAGCATAGAATTACATTGGTGTGCTGTTGTATTGTAGAGGTTGAGCAAAATCTCATACAGGCAGACTATGTAGTTTAGGGCAGTCTGCATTGGCTATTGACCAGATGTCCATCAAGATGTGGTAGAAGGGTTGCTGAGAGACACGCACCCCTGGTTTCACATACTACCTACATATCAATACCTACATATATAACTCCCATCCCTATCCCCACCATCTCAATGTCAACTCCTCCAACCTCACCTCAGCATGCTCAAAATGCTGCTCACGAAGCTGAGTGCAATTAGTGTGTTTGGGGCTCTCCTCCATTTCATTGCCAACCTTATCATCAGTCTTCTTCACCTCCTCACAATTGATATGTATGCAGTGCTGCATTAATTGAAAGTCTTGTGTATTATTAAATCCATCAAATATGACATCAACACTAGAATTATCCTCCTGTGCCTGTGTTTCAATATTCTGGTATGCCACAGAATTTGATTGAGTATCATGAGTTACAATGTAGACATCATAGACAGCGCTCTTGGTGAATATAACCAGCATTCAGCAGAACAATATGAGCAAGATCAGCAGAGACAAGCAGCTTCTCCAGCACCTGTTCCAAGACACTCTCCTACTCCTCCTAGACATTCTCCAAGTCCAGATCCTCCTGTTTCTCCTCCTGTGCCTGTGCCAACACCACTTGCCAATCCCATTCCTCATTATCCCAGTGATTCCAGCTCCAGCTCTAGCTCAAGTGACTCTGAGCATCCCATTGATCCTGAGCCACCTTATCCCATTCCTCCTGGTGGAAGGCCATATACTGAGCCTGTTGAAATTCACTCTTTGGGTCCTATGAATGTTCTGTGTCCCAACTGTCATGCTCTTTATTTCATCTCTGAAAAGCTATCTAGTTCTGGCAATTGTAATCCTCATTTTGAAATGTTTTGTCTTCAAGGCCAGGTCAATCTTCCTTGCATTCAACAGTTACCACACATCCTTCAGGATCTTCTGGATGACCCTCAGGATCATAGAGAGTTCAAAAAAAGATATGTCAATACAACAACACTCTAGCTTTCACCACTTCTGTGGGTGTGGATGTGGACAATCAAGCCATTCAAGGATCTGGTCCCTCATCATTTCACATCCATGGCTCATTCCATCATCTCATGGGAGCCCTTGTGCCAGCAGATGGTCAAGAGCCCTCTTTTGCTCAGTTGTACATCTATGATCCAGAGAAGGCAACCAACAGACGTGTTCAACGCAATCCTCAGTTGGATGCTAGTATCCTACTGGACTTGCATACCACTCTCAGAGATCTTCACCCTTATTATGCCCCACATTACAGACAGGCCTATGAGATCATGAGGGTTAGTCTGTGTGTTTGATTTTCATCATATAAGCTAATGATTTGAGTTATATAGGCCAAACCTGCAGAGGAGCATACAGATGTGTGCATGAGACTCCATTTGCAGCAGGGAAATGATGCCAGAAAATATAATCTGCCTACTGTGGATGAAATAGCTGCCATTGTTCCTGGTAATGGTGAACAGAATACAAGAGTGGATTGTGATATCATCCTTCGTCTTCAAGGTGGTGGTCTGTGTCACATCAACAATCTTCACCCATCCTATCTGCCTCTTCGCTATGTCCGCTTCTTTCCACATGGTCAGGAAGGTTGGCATTTGGACATTCCACTTCAAGATGTTCGTCATGGTCATCCTCATCGCTCCAAGAATGTCATTCAGCTGCTCTAGTATGCCTATAGAATCTTTGTATGTTTGCCCACCAAACATAGAGCCATCCAATCTTTTCAAGGGTGGTAGACTCTTCCAGCAGCTTATCTGTGATGGTTGGGCTTCTATTGATCAGTGTAATCTCACTTGGGCTGCCAACAATCAGACAAAACTTAGGGCTGATCTCTATCAGGGATTGAGGGATCGTTTGGTTCTGGATGGTGGTCAAAACATGGCTCAGGTTGGACATGTCCTTTTGTTACAGTTTGTGATTTCGCATCTGATTTTGACTGATTGTTATGGTTAGATTGACTTGTAACTACGCCCATTGGATTCCCCATGTGCGATTTCCCTATCTACCAAGTTTCAGCTCTTCCCATGCTTCCCTTCACCTTCTGTGTTGATACCATTACATTGTGGCGCATTGTGGCGCAGTTGTTTACCATTGTTTACTTGAAGCGCACTTACATCCCAGGTGTCCACTGCTTCTCTTCTTTGGTTACTCACAGTGGAACTCCAGGTCAGTGTACCCTTGCTACTGTCTCAATATCATCTTTGGTTACTCACAGTGGACTCCAGAGTCGTCCTGAGTCGATCCAGCAACAGGCTAGTCGCCCTAAGTAAGCCCTTGGCTTTCAACACCTTTTGCCATCCACTCATAAAGGTGGTACTTGCTATATGCAGCAGCTTCTCCAGGACTCCTTGGCAATCTGTCGTGAATATAGAAAACTTGATCTGTTCCTTACCATGACTGCCAATGGAAGCTGGCCAGAGATCACTCAGAATTTGCTTCCAGGTCAAAGTGCTGTGGATAGGCCTGATCTGGTCACCAAAGTCTTTCATGGCAAACAGCAAGCCTTGCTTAGGCAGATCTGTGATGGCTACTTTGGTCAAGTGGCTGGCTTTGTCTACACCATTGAATACCCAAAGTGTGGTCTGCTTCACATGCATCCCTTGGTCTTCATGGAGGAGCCAGACAAGATTCGTGTTGCAGAACAAGTGGATGCCATCATCTCTGCTCAGATTCCTGATCCTCAACTTCATCCCCAACTTCATGCTGTCATCATCAGGTTCATGCTCTATGGTCCTTGCTCTCCTCAAAGGTGTATTGAAAATAATGTTTGCAAAAGCGCTTTCCCAAGGCATTCTCTCCTAACACTGTCATCAAAGAAGACTTGCCCTGACAATGGCAGGATCATTCAAAAGAGGGAGGATATCTTTGACAATAGATATGTGGTTCCTCATCCAAGAGAACTGGTCGTTCAATTTGATTGTCATATCAATCTGGAAGTTTGTGGCTCCATCAAGGCTGTGAAATGTATTCACAAGTACATCTACAAGGGTCCAGATCATGCCACTATTCAGACTGAAAGTTATGATGAGATTCATTCCTATCTTGATGCCAGATACATCTCCTCTACTCAAGCCTGTCACAACATCTTTGAGTTCCCCATGCACATGGAATGGCCAGCTGTCTATTGTCTCTCTGTTCATCTCCCTAGGTGTCAAATTGTCACTTTTTGTGCTGAAGCTGCTTTGGAGGAGGTCATTAATAATGCTAAGGACACCCAGCTTCTTGGGTGGTTCAAAGCAAACCAAGATCCTGATCTCATTGCTGCTGGTGCACATGATTATCTCTATCAGGACTGTCCCAAGGGATTTGTCCAGCAACAAGGCCCAGCTGTTTGGAAGGTTTGTCAAAGATACAAGGTCATTGGATGCATGTATTCCATTCCTGCCATCGTTGGAGAGGCTTTTTATTTGCATCTTTTGCTCACTGTGATCAAAGGTAAGATCTGATCACTCATAGTGCATATTGATAGTTCAATGTTGATCACTCTTTCTTTCAAGCACTACTTCTTTTGAGGATCTTCGTACTATCAATGGCCATCTTCATGAGTCATTTAAAGAAGCCTGTCATGTACATGATCTTTTGCAGGATGATAGAGAATGGCTGTTGTGTCTTCAGCTAGAGGCTGCTCATTTCAGCATGGGCAATCAACTATGTCGCTTGTTTGTCATCATCCTGGTCCACTGCTCTCCTGTAGACCCTCATCACTTGTGGGAGGCAACTAAGCAAAGTATCTGTGATGATTTGCAACATCCTCTCATTCACTCTCTCAACATCCCAGAGCCTACCCAGGATCAGGTCTTTGATTATGGCTTGCATCTTATAGCCAAGGATCTCAGAAGAGATGGCAAGTGCTTAGAGGACTATCCATCTATGCCTAAACTACAGCACATTTGGGAGGAACACCAAGGAAATTAGCTTATCAATGAGCAGAGAGCATATAACATACAAGACCAGCAAGCCTTTGTGGATGGTGGTCTTCCTACCTTAAACCCTTAGCAGAGAGCTCTCTATGATGCAGTCATGAATAGTGTCATCAATTCCATGGGTTCCATGTTGTTCATTCACAGTGGTGGTGGCTGTGGAAAGACCTATCTGGCCAAACTCATTGCTGCTGCTGTTTGTGCAAGAGGTCAGATTGTCCTCTGTGTTGCATCAACTGGCTTGGCTTCTCCTCCCTGGTGGTCATACTGCCCATTCACACTTTAAGATCCCTATTCCCTGTCATGAAAGGAGCACTTGCAATATCAAAAAGAATGATCTGAATCACCAGCTTCTTCAGCAGACATCTCTTATCATCTGGGATGAAGTGGGTGCTCAACATCATCATGTGGTTGAGTCTGTCAATTATACTCTCAGGGATCTTCTCAACAGAGACCAGCCATTTGGAGGTATCACTGTTCTATTCAGTGATGACTTTAGACAGATACTGCCTGTAATTCAACATGGCTCAAGGGTCTAGATTGTCCCTGCCACTCTTACCCATTCCAATCTCTGGACCAACTGTTATGACTGTTCACTACCTTCATCAGAATATGTGTCTTGGCCAGGATCCTGAATCTGATCAATGGACACAACAGCTTCTTCACATTGACATCACTCCTGGAGATCTCACCCTTCCTGGTCATATGCACTGTGGTGATGATTTGCAATCCCTTATTGAAGCAATCTACTCTCAGCTCCTTGCCAGAGATCAAGCTCTTGGTGATCAGTACTTCTTGGATTGCACTATTCTTGCTCCTAGGAATGTAGAGGTTCATGAGATCAACTCTACTGTTCTCCACTCTGTGGCACCTGATCAGAAGATGACCTACCTCAGTGCTGATTCTGTCACTGATAGAGAATATGACTATGTTCAGCCTGAAGTTCTCCACACCTTCAATCCCTCTGGTTTTCCCCTTCATAAACT
>JBBPLQ010000521.1:6613-19801 GCA_038089855.1 Royoungia palumana
GCATGAGCAAACAAGCACGTTACAAAACGGACACGTACGCAATGGTCAAGATGGTCACGTCGTCAAACAGAGGTCCACGAATGATTTCTTGAATCGCACGGTCCGTGTCCAAGTCGACGGCAGACGTCGCTGTCTCGACTATCAGCCACTGTATCTACAGTTCGGTCGTACCTACGTACCTTCGTCGAGAACAAGCACCTTGGACTGTGAGAGCACAACGGCGTCAGTGACGGGCACAAGGGAAAAAGACAACACACCTTTCTCAACAGCGCACGAGCAAAACACAGCAACTGCCTCTGTCCAGCGGACAAGGACAACCCACCTTCCTGGACCGGCGCATCGAGGCCTTCAGGTAGGCTCTCCACGTACGCCTTGAGGTGTGCCTGATCGCCTCTCGTCAGTAAGCATACAGGAGCGTCGCAGCAGGGAAGAATACGCACATGTTCGAGCGCAGCCCAGATATCCGCATCGGGATGCTCGCCCACGGGATCGACGTTTTCCCGAAGGGTGCCTTCGAACATGTCTGAACTCTGAGGTACTATCGAGATCACCGATCGCACTGTACAACGGTGAATGAGCGCCGGAATTTTCGCCAAGTATGAATGAGCGTTAGAGTGGACGCACAGTCATGCAGGCCGATCGTGCTGATATCCACCCCGTCGATCAAGATGCTTCCAGATGCCGCTTCCAAGATACGGAATAGCGCAAGAAGCAGCTGCGTACAAAGGATATTTAACGAGACGTAGACTGTATAACAGTGACAGACTCACAGAAGACTTTCCAGCACCTGTTCTCCCAACGATCCCGATCTTCTCCTTCGGTTTCTAGCCGAGGGAACCTCAGAATTTCCAGCCAGATGCAACAAAAAATGAATACCGACAATGATTAGCGAGATCTCCTTCAACACCAAATCCAACTCGGGTCGATATCGCATTGAATATTCACTACACGTTCCATGAGTGGTGGCTTGGGGCTTGAAACGACTGCTGGACCTACCGGAACTCCACCTCGCCAGCGCCGGGCCAACCTGCGGGCGGTTTGCTATCCGGTAGTTCACGGGGTGCCTCCGGCTGTAGATCGGTCGCGTAATGTGTGATTCGCTCTACGCTCACCACGTTTTGCTCCACCTCGCTCGCCGAACGCACCAGCCAGTTCTTCCCGTGGCCCACTCTTAGTGACAACCGCCAGCAAGGAGTCTGAGAGACTCACCAACGCGCCGGTAGTGTTCAATGCATAGGACAAGACCATCCCGACAAGTCCTGCGTCCACATTGCTCGTCACGACGGCAGAGACGGCCAATACCGCGGTGGACAGAATGATGACGGAACCCACGAAGTCCAATCGGATAGCAAGCCATCGGTTCACAGAAATACTGGGAAGGAAGCACATTTGATTTCTGTCAAGCCGACGCGCATTGTGAGCGACAAAGATACGTTGTTGGCTGTAGGCTCGGATGGTTGAGAGACCAGATAGAGACTCAGTGAACCACGCAAAGATGGGCGACTTGGACACAGCATCGAGACGTTTTAATTCACGTGATGTCGAAAGGTAGTAGCTAAAGGAATGTGAGGCAAGCTGAAAGCGCAGCATAGATCAGCGGGCTTACACAGTCACTCTGTAGTAGATCCACCCGAGGGGGAGGACGAGGACGAGGAAAGGAGGGAAACTGACACCGATAACTAGCAGAATGCCTGCAGTGCTGGCGCATGTCCTTACTAAATTTTGAATTATCTGATGGTGTGGTCAATAGCCACGAAAATTCTTGACAAGCAATATACTTACTCTCCCGAGAATGATGTCGACCACGTAGATATCACGAGAAAACAAGTTCAAAATCCTATTGTAAACGATCAACAGGCATCGCCGCTGGAATAGATCCACGAACTGCCATACCTTCCGCTAGGTGTCGTTTCAAAGAAGCTCAGGGGCGCCCTCATGACAGACTCCAGCATCTAACAAGAATGATTCGTCAGCCTGGCGGGAAGAAAATCAAGAAACGTACCGTGTCATGCAAATACTTGGAACTCCTCAACGAGCACAGTACCCAAATCAACAATGCGGATACGAGACCCAACACAATCGTCGCCAGGTTGACGACCCCATAGCCAAGTAGATAAGGATCCATCAACCCAGCATTCCTTCCAGACTCGCGGTTGCTCTCGCCCCAAAGGCGGAGCATGTATGTGGACAAGACGGACGACGCCTGCCCCAGGATGGCTGTCAACATGAAGAGACAAAACCCAACCTTGGACACTGCTTGGAGGTACTGCATGTACACCTTTTTCTTCACGCGTCCTTGTTCGCTGTGCTCCTTTGACATCCCCGAATCTACCACTGCGCGAACAGAGGGCAGAGGTGCGATGACCGCCTTACTGAAGCTCGTTCGTCGGACGACTTTCTCCGCCACAGAATCAATCTCGTCGGTAAGCAGCGCTTTGGCGTCATTTGTCGTTGGTGTACTGTCACCACTCCCGCTCGCGGGTGCCGGGGTGACTGCGCCGCTCGTTGACCCGGACACAGATCCGTTGGTAGCGTGATTGAGACTACGATACTAAATCGAAGAGGTCTTTCACAATGCGAGACACGACTCACATGAGCTTGCGAACTGCGCTGTCAGGATCTGAGATGAGTTGTCGGTACGACCCACATTCAAGGACGATACCCCGTCGGATATACACGAGTTGATCAAAATGTTTTAGGAATGCGACGCTGTTGGTAACGAGGATCCTAGCTTTGGTGGCGAGGAGACCTTCCGGACCGATGACGTTATCTAGGGCCCCAGCGTCAGAGCACATCAGACCACGTTCAGGTAAAAAATGGCCTACCGAAGACATGACGCGCGACATGTGCATCGACCGCAGCCAAGACATCATCCAGCAGGACTCTACACTCACAAATCAGTACGACAATTATGGTGATATGGGTGACCTCACAAATCTGCTCTGGCATATACTGCGCGCGCCAATCCAACTCGAGCACGTTGTCCCCCGCTCAGCTATGTGATGACATTCAGAAACATGAAGTCACAATGACGAAGAAAACTTACCGTAATACCTGAACACTAGCGTTCTCGTCAGTGGTTCACAAAAGGGTGGCTAGAAACTCGCCTTTTTCGCCGACTTCAGTCATATCACCGTGCGGGAGAATCGCTAGATCAGGCTTCAAGGCACAAGCTGTCCAGACCGTCAGTTAAAGAAACAGGTTTGAATCCCGAACGTATGTACCTTCGATGACTAGGTTATAGAACGACTCATCATACTCGTGAGAGAACAAGATATTGTCACGGATGGTGGTAGACAAGATCCTAGAATAGATGAGTAAACTGGATGTTATCACGTAGCACGTCGATCCATACCAAGCATTTTGAGCAGCATACGCAACGCTACCAGACACCACAACCTCTCCGTCTGTCTTTCGCATATCACCGATGATGGCAGACAGGAGGCTACTCTAAGAGTATCGCTCGTCGTCGACACATGTATTCTTCGACACAAACGACACGCTCACCTTCCCGGATCCAACTCTCCCGAGGATACCCACCAACTCACCTTTGCGAACAGTGAGGTTGATACCCTCAAGCGCAGGCTGAACGGCATTTTTGGACCATTGGAATTCTCCATCCCGGATAGACAAGACTTCATCGCCGATCGTCATAGAACGTTTCTCGATTCGCTTTACCGCATCTTCTTGAAGTTCGTCGGCGTGCAAAAAGTCTGAAAGACGCCGAACTGAAACGAGGGCTTCGACAACGTTAGAGATAACTTGACTGAACTGCATTCAGTGAGAGATGTGAAGACGATAACGAGATCTAATGAAAACTACATACCATGCCGAGGGGAAATTGAAGAAGCATAAAGAGAGAGATGGATGGGAAGATGATGTCGGCAGTAAGGGGCCGTGTCGAAAACACCGACGCCGTGGCGAAAGAGCAGAATGCAACAATCACTGACCTCCTTCAGTGCACTCAAGGGTGACCACAAATAAGAGCACATACGTGGAATACCTAGCCACAACGAGTTGTTCATTGCCGTCGCAATTCCAATCGTTCGGAGTGTCTTGAGCTCCAGATTGTTGCGGACATTCGAAACACGACGGATGAAGGCGTAATCCCACGCATAGAGTTTGATGCTTGTCGACGGATGAGCAAACGTCGCGGTTCAGCGACCGTAAACACTAACCTCTTGATGTTGGCGAGGAGTTCGCTCATCAATCTTGTGCGTTTATCCCGATTCTTCATTTGTTTTTCGTGCATTTTCTTCAAAATGCGTGCGATCCAAGCATTCAATGGCGTAGAGAGAATCATTATGGCTACTCCAACAAATGCAGACCAACCAAGAAGCTTGTAGAGGGATACAAATGCAAGGGTGACCTAATTATGCGTGTCAGACGAACCTGAGATGCGAGAAGAAACGCACGCTCCTGATACGGTCCAGAGATAGCAATGAGGCCATACGTGCAAAGATCCTGCATCCGAGTTGCATCAACCGACATTAAATTAACGATGTCGCCCGTAGCACGACTGCGCTCATCGCTTGAAAGAACGATTGCCTTGTTGTAAATGGCTGTGACAAGGCCAGCCCGGATACGCATGCCGGTCGTCATGCAGATCTGGAAATACTAGGATAGTTGAGTACTTAGCGAAGCAGTTATAGTGGGGTGAACAATCTCTTACCTGGTGAAGGATAACAGTCTGGACCATAGACGAGACAAACATGAGAACAGCAAGGAAATAGCCTAGGAGGGGTGTTGTAGTAGCCAGGAGGCCGGCCTGTTTGTCGTCCTGGTAGTCAGAGATGTAAGAGAGGAGGGCAGCCAGAAGGGCGGGCTGGACGAAGGCCAAACTGTCCTGAATGAGTTTGAGAAAGGCAGCAAAGAGATAAGGACCGCCATAGGCCACGCAAAGAGCAGTCCACAATCCAGTGCTAGATCAAACAGATAGGTCAAGAAGAAGTCTACGAGACAAGCTGCACTCACTGTTTCTCAAGGGCACGCTGGAGATCATTTCCGAGTTTGGTAGACTCGTCGGCAGGTGCCAGCGCAGGAAGATCCTCCTCTGTGATGACCACCTTGGCACCTTTGCGCAAGAGGGGAGTCATCCAATCAAACGACCATATGCTGAATATATTGGCTGTAAGTATTGGGCTTTCGTCGGTTGAATGCGGGGTATCGTCCGGAGAGATGCACTCGAGTGCAAAGGAAAATAAAGCGAGAGGTAGGGGTATGCATTTCCACAGAAAAACCCGGGTAGTGGGATAGGATCGTATGTATGAGCGCGTCCAAGCGAGAAAGACTACGATGTAGCAGGGCCAAAAAAGGAGGAGGATGGTAGAGGAGGAGCGGGTTCGAAGATGATTGAGAAGGGTCAAACACAAGGCAAGGAATAGAGCGATAGGTTCGAGTATGTGGGGCAATTGAACGACACCTGTGACCCGATCGACAACGATGAAACCTAGAGCAACGAGACTGGACAGTACGGCAAGACCAAGCAGAGTCTGAAGACGCCTGGGTTAGCGCGACACACGACACACGGACAAAGGCGAAACTGACAAGCTTGGCCCATAGTCTCTGGCGGCTGCTGCGGGAGATGTTGCGCGTAGGGGTGTAACAGAGAGAGCCGATTCGTGTGAGGGCCACGACGATGAAGACGGCGAGGAGGGGCGAGAGAATGAAGGCTTGTTCTGCACAGAGCGACAGGTCGAACTCTCTTTCGCGAGACATCCAATCCCAACCGTCGGGGTCGCGACATTGCACGACTCGCAGCGCCATCCTGTGCGAGCTCACGGGCGGTTCGGCTGGTTTTTTATATGTCCTGGTCGATTACCAATCGTTCATAGACGCGATGACTTGGATTGATTGGTCAGTGAATTCCGACTTGTTCCCGCGCGCTCTACTTTTGGATCATCCGAATGCGCGAGCTCACCACAATGAGCACTCGGGTCTCCCCTAAAAACTAGCAGTCGCAAAAGGAGGGTCCTCAGACCGTCGACGTGAGCTGGATAGAGGCTTTACAGCTCCTCACGCACACCATGGACCTGTTTCCTCATCGACTCCGATATGTCCGGAATGAAATGACATGACATGATCTACACCGCCTCGATACAACTCGGACCCTGGCAATTACCCCCGTCTATATCAGTCGCATCCTCCCGTCTTCGACAACAAACTAAACTCGCTCGAGACGTTCTGCGCGTACAGATTAAACTGGCCCCGCTTGCGCCTTAATGACTGCACACGACGCGGCTGCTGCACACTCGGGTTCTCGGTCGCCTTGCGCAGTGTCGCTGCATGAGCCAGGTTCGAGATCGACATGTTCTCGCTCAATGCCGTGCGAACGCGCCCCAGTTTGACTGCGTCTGTCACAACCGGCTTTAGCTCCTCCGCGCCACTCTCATCTGCGTTCTCCTCGGGATATGCATTATCGTCGACCTTCGTCGCGTTCGCCAATGCCTTTCTCTTTACCACGTTCTCATCGTGGGTCTTGACGGTACCAAGACGTCTCTTAGGCGTGGGCTCCGAGGAAGCAAGTAATCCATCCATGTGCAACCGACGACGCATTGCGCTTTCCGTGAGCAGTTGCACATACTTCTTCCGGTGAGCACGTCCCTCCCTGTCCGAATCGCTAGCACTAATCACAGCCGCTGGGTCCGCAGGTATAATCGCCTTCGACGGTGGAGTTGAATCTTGACCTTCTACCTGGATTTCTTTCCACAGATACGGCCACTTGATTGGTGTATATCGCATGAGTCGTGTATCGTGCGTCCCGATTGGCAACCGTAACTAATAGAACCACAAACATATGTCAGCCGCTATTGCCCTTGAGCATTGGCACAGGCGAGACTCACCAGACGCGGTATGTGCGACATCAGCTCGGTACAGATGACTTCCAGCTTAGTGATGATGAAATCCTGTCCATCGCGTGAGCCCGCCCCTCGAACCGGCAACAAAATGCGCACCTCGCCCACTTCCAATTGCAGCACGCGAGATTTTGACAATTGGACGAGGAGCACGAACGAAGACACCTTGGCGATGATCAACATTTGCCATGGGTTTACGGAGACATCGACATCGTGGAACAACGATCCCTGCGAATAGACACTGACGGTCAGCGGTATTCACAGTGTACACGGGAGTGATATTGACTAGGACTGACCGATCCAGGTCCACCATCCTCGAGCAAAGCGACCAACTCCGCCGCGTCTCGCTCTGCTTCTCGAATCACTGCCCGCACGACTTGGTGTAGCACGAAGCATGCGTTCCATGAGGCCATGACCAGGCGGCATAACGTCGAGAACATATGGAAGAGTGTCTTGAAGGCGGACATGGCTGGCGTGTGGATGGTTTGCAAGAAAGAGACACACGTCCAGTGGTTGGAACGCAGACTGTATCTCAAGTTTTCTACTAGTCAGCCGCCCGATCACCCCAGCCGGCGGCTCACATTTTCAAATGCAAGCATCATCATCTCCGAAAAGCAACACTGCATGTCTTGGAACGACTTTGAGAGTCCCTGGCAGCGCAGCGCGATCACTGACGGTTTCAGATCCACTCCCTGTTCTTGTCTCATACGCTTTACCTCGATTGTTCCTAATCGGTCCACTATATCATCTCCCCGCTCAGCCTCGACAAGTTTAGCTTGCCGTACATACTGCAATGTTCGCAATGAAATGCTGTCGTATGAATTATTGAGCATAACGGATATACTGTGTATGAGCGATTTGCATGTTCGCAGGGTTTGAGCACATAACCGTACAGTGTCGACAGTTATCCCGGACAGCGTTCGTTCGCAGTCCGCGTGGCGAATGATAAAAGGGCCCGCCCAGACCCAGGCCTCAGGAATGAAGTGATCACCGATCAAAAGCGACTATTTTCAAAGCTAGGTGAGGCCCACCATTCTATGTCTCTTCCCTCGAATCAGTAACTATTGTGCACAGTGCTTATTTCTGATCTGTAGGTGTGAAAATACAAGCCTACACTGGCACACGCTGGTATCTGACCTGCGGTGACTACAACACTACACCGTAGGGCCTTGACATCCTGATTAGATCCTCACAAATCACTTTGGAAAAAAATCAGGCAACGGCAGGCGTGTTAGGATGTACACTCGTGAAGGAGCTGACACGAGCCGTCGGCGAGATTTCTCGATGTCGGCTCTGTGTTTTCTGACGTCCAGATATGGACGATGCGGCGCGTGATTGCCCACGTTATCTTATCGTTGAGGAATTCGGTGGGTCCTAGCAAGAGAGGATGACAATAGCGGGGAAGTTAAAACGGCGCTGTTGCTAGTGTAGCCACCGGCAAGTATCCAACTCGAACGTCACCGGGGGTATATTAACGCCAACTTTCAGGATTGAGTGGAAGACTTCCTTCCAGTCTCCCCGGCGGTGGTCGGACCACGTCCGAAACCTGCTCGACCAAGCATTCTAGGCCAATGTAACATATAATACTCAGAGCAATACAAAGCACGGCTCATGAAACGATCTCGCCCGGAAAGAAAACTTCTACGATAAATATTACATCTTTGACCATTCACGACTCTACGATGGTAGTATTTACAGCCGGTCTTGGAAAAGTGACAGTCTCGTCAACCGCTTGGTTGGTACTGAGGACAAAGTCAACTCACCAACGTTTCCAAGATCCCTGCATGCTTCTTTGACACGTTCGCAGAGAGTCTTCTCACCCTCACGAACCCAGACACGAGGATCATAGAACTGGATCGAAGATCAGTACACAATCGTATTTGGGGAAATGGGTATACCTTCTTGTTTGGCTTGTCAGCTCCTTCGGGGTTGCCAACCTGTGTCTGAAGGTAGTCTTTCTTCTTGCTGATAAAGTCCTACAGGCGATCAGGTCAGAGAAACATGGGAGAATGACCGGACATACTCGGATACCGGCTAGATAAGCGAACTGGGTGTCTACAAGGGAAACAGCATTAGATCCATGAATCAAAGTGCTGCGAGATCCGTTCCTACCGGTGTCTACGTTCATCTTGACGACACCGTTGTTGACAGCAGTTTTGATCTCCTCTTTGGTCGAGCCAGAGCCTCCGTGGAAGACGAGGTACCTGATCCGAGTCAGCTTACTGCCATTGGCCTAGTAACCAAAACTCACAGAGGTTTCTCCGTCTCTCCGCCCAACTTACCCTTCGCGTGTTCCTGGTGCTTTTGCAAAAGCTCTGGGTGCAACTTGACATTGCCCGGCTTGTACACACCATGCACGTTGCCGAACGCAGCCGCAATGCTAAAGTTAGGACTGATCTGACTCAACGCAGCATGTACGTCATACACATCTTCTGGTTGAGTGTACAGAGCGGCGTTATCAACGTCGGAGTTGTCAACACCGTCTTCCTCTCCGCCGGTGATACCAATCTCCATCTCGAGCCAGATGCCGAGGGGAGCCATTTTCTTAAAGTATTCGACGCATGTCTTGATGTTCTCCTCCTTAGGTTCCTCGGAGAGATCCAACATGTGAGAAGAGAAGAGCGGCTCTTGGTGGGCATTGTAATACTCTTGGTCGGAAGCAAGCATGCCATCGAACCAGGGCAAGAGCTTTTGGGCACAGTGATCACTGTGGAGCACGACGGGACTAATCGGCCGTCAGGACGAAGCGATTGCCCAGGATAGCAATAGGGCTTACACGCCATAATCCTTTGCGACTGTGCGGATGTGCAGGGCAGCTGCTTTCGCACCAGCAATGGAGGCCTGCTGTTTGTCGTTGGCGAGCCCTTTTCCGGCAAAATATGCGCTTCCACCTTGAGAAACCTGGAGGATAATGGGTGCTTTGATGTCTCTGAAAGCTAATGTTAGTCGCACGTACGCATACGCGGTATACACGGACCTTGCGGCTTCCAAAACAGCGTTTGCTGTAGAGGACGAGGTCACGTTCTGGAGACATTCATCAATCGACGCCAGAGCGTAAATACGATGCATGACAACTTACGATAGCCTGCGTCAAGTGCGACCCATCAGAGATACATTCAGTGTAGTCTCTGGTGTTAATTTAAAGGTCACTCACAGGAATTGCAAACTGGAACCAAGTGTCAACAACCTCCCTGCCGGTCAACAAGTGGGCTTACCCGGTTTGCCTTAGCATAGTCAAACAACTTGCGGACGTTGTCGCCAGTCAAAACGCCAGTCTAGATGGTTGGTCGTTCAATCAGATCAATAAGCGCCTATCCGAATGTCCGATCATATGTTACGCACAGGAACGATTTCGAGGACACCCATGGCAACGTGTTTATGATAGGACCGTACGAGAAGATGCTGGTCAAGAGCAGAGCAAGGAAGATGTACAAAGGAAGTGAGCTGGTGATTTAAAACAACACGGCTCCTGAACCTACCGAGAGACTCAGAGTGGAAGTTGTCGCCGGAGAGACGAGAGTTGCCCGGATTTTGATCAGACGGATCCGAATAGTCACGTGATCTTATCGCCCCCGCCTGCCTCCGGTCTATCTACGCTAGAGACTGGCACTTCCCAGTCGGTGTCGATGCATTGTACACCGCCGAATCAGCTCGTCCATGTTCACCCAATATTCCGTTCGACGGACTGTTCAGAGTGCATCACCGACGCACTTGGTCGGGTCATATAGGGCCGTCGGAACGCCTCAGTCACGGACCTCCGCATTTCTCCTTGCCACCGCTGTCCCGAATGTCCCCGCAATGAATCCAATCGCGGGTCCAAATTTCTTCTGTGTACGGTCAGGCCTACCATGGGTGAGAATGGTGCCACAAGAAGGGTATGGCGGACTGCGACGCAGCATTGCCCTTCATGGTGGTCGCGCTGCCTGTGCAGTCTTTGTTCCAACATAAGATACCACAGCCAGCGTGTTGATGCTGAAAGATCCACCACGCTGCGGCCGTGCCAACGTGATCCGTGGGTGGTGTATGGCGTGTCCCCCATTCTTCAAACGGCTTCAAATCATTCATGTGGTAGCAGGTCATACAAAGGCTCCGGGACACGTAATGAACAGATGCAGGCGCACCGGGCGCCTGTCCGGAAGCATTCTTGTGTAGAATTGAAAACATCCAGCGGCCCGAAGAAGCTCTTCGTCATTTGAACGATTGTCATCTGGTATCGCTCTTACCAAATGGGTGCATTCCCCAAGTATTCGATCAACAGGTGGCGGAAACACCTAACTTGGTTCACTGAATTCGGAACGACAATCACAATTGACCCGAGGCAGTCCAGATGTCGAACGTGTACACGTCTAAAATAAGCCATGGAAAGTGTGAGCGCTCGGGCGAGTCAGTGCTGTACGGTCCTGTGCTTGCTGCGCGGGCCATGTCATCCTGTGTGGCCAGGGCCAGGCCAGGCGAAACAATATTGGTGCGTTGCTGATCGAAGCTTTGGATTAGATGTAATCCATCAACTGAATGGACTTGTGATACCATTTCATGCGTTCCTAGCAATGATTCAGTAGGTTTTGATCGAAGAGAATGAACATGGATTATGTAATGATACGGGGAACGTGAAAACTAAATTGAATGAGAGAAATACAAATGATTATTCCGCTGTGATATATGATGATGGCGAGGAGGTGACTTGACAATATCAAGCTTAATGCGTCTTATATATACTCAGATTACTGAGGGTAGGTGAGTATAACATTCCCAAACAGTCGGAAAACAAACACACACATGCAATAATGACATCATGTTCGAGGAAAACAAGGAACTGAGCAGACGTCATCGCAGTGGAACAAGATAATAAGTTGAACAATGAGCTGGACCGAGGGTCAGCATATACTTGGGCTGAATCGCAAGAGACAAACGTTTCCGCAGGGTCGCGAGTTTCCGGAGATTCCGAAATGTAACAAACATGACCAAGAACATGAAATACGAAGATATCGAGGTTAATTGGTACGTGATCTGTGCCATTGAGATCACGTCGTCGATAATGGGGCCGAACTGGGACTTCAGTCAGAAAGCGCGTCGACTGTACGCAGAGAACACTCACAAAGAAGCAGACGGCCCATAACAACGGTCGTCCAAAGACTGACACCTTGCACTGACAAGAGATCCAAATAGTGTCGGCAACGTGCTGTGAGTTGCAATATTAGGTGAGTAAGTAGGTGCGGTCGTTATGAAGGTGGTGGACTTGCCATAGTCCCCATGAGTGGTGCAAGGTATTTCTCGCGATAGCTTCTGGGGGATTTCGTTTCCATCTAGTGCGATGACGGTAAGAGTACGACAATTGGCAGCATTAGCGGTACTGACTAGGGACATCCCAGACCAGCAGGGTGACATGGTGTCCATCGTAAGTACGAGGTGGTTGGTGTATGAGAACTCAGGGGATTGCGGAACGCAGACAAGCGAGGGAGGATGAGAATATCGTAATGGCGACATCGCGGCACGCAGCCCAAATTATATAGCCAGCGCCAGCCATTTGATCGATGCACAGCAAGCAAAGAGTCCACCAACACTTGTAGGTACACGGCCAGATGATCCCACCGATGCCGTGTCCTCCATATGGTAATGCCACGTTTGACTTACGCTACGATATATGAGTATTTGAGCCAACTGATTTATGTCTGGTCGAGTCATGCCGGTATCTCGTTTCCCGCTCACCGGAATATCTATTTAGAGCATGGAAGTCAAAGACGTGTGAGACAAGACAGTGGCGCCGGGGAAAAACAATATGTTGCTTGATTGGTCGAGGCGGAGGCGACCAGCAATACCTTGACTACGAGATCCGACATCCAATGCACCTACGCGCCACATAAATTGATGGAGGAAAACCACTGGAAAGCGCACAACAGTTAGGAAGGCTTTGTTCGATGTCCCAGGAGAAAGTACTGGAAAGCGCCCACACCTGACGAACTGAAACGGCATCACATCTGCAGCGGTGCCTCGAAACATCCGAGGTCGCCGAAACAGAGTCACCAAGCTGTGGTTAAGAGATTGACGTCGATGGCATCGGTATGGGCACGGCTTGGAAAAATCAAGCCCAGTGGCTGCCGAATAAGGATGGCCAAGCTTTTACCAAGCCAGAGGCAATTTGAACGCATGCAACGCTCTTCAACACTTCGAAGTTGTTGAACAGTTCGAAAGTTGCGACCAAGCTTGCTGTTGATTGGAGATTGAAATGTCAACCAGTCGGTGCCGGACCTAGAGTCGGGAGAAACGGGCGGTGAAAGGTTGAAACTACCAGTCCACGTATGTACACGTGTGTCGAGTTTATTTGTTGGTCAATATG
>JBBPLQ010000522.1:0-18115 GCA_038089855.1 Royoungia palumana
ACGTGGTTTATGATCATTCGACATCGCTTGTCATATCACATGCGGACCGAGAAACAAGGGCATACAAGTACGTTCCATCTGAGCACGCATCGCAAGCAACCCACATCTCCGCGATTCAGGCGAGCAGGCAAATATGACTTGTCGTAACTTGTTGCAGATTTTTCAGGAGATCCTATGAGGACGCGATAATGAGCGTGAAACATGGGGCTAATTATCGCAGTTGGCGGGCTTTCATTGGACGTGCTCACAGGTCAGGTACTGACAAATCCGGGTACAGTTTCAAGCTCAAGTTGTGGACCTGCGGACCTGCGATCGGGAACATGAAACTCGGGTCATTGTAAAACCCGGCGTTCATGGAACAGTACCACGTGCTGCGAGCACAGACAAGGGCATCCATATATGTACGAAAGATACGTTGCTTCAGTCTATGTGCCATGCAGATTGCACGTTGATGTCGGTGCATTTGCAAAGAGTTGGTAAGTCTTCCGCGTGCTGCTGGCGGCTTTATTTGCGGGTTCCTGCTGCATTGCGTCGACACTTGATCTCAATTTCGTCTCGCGTGATGTGTCCCTTCAGAGGAGTCGCAAGCTAAAGCCTTGCACCGTAACGAGGCCATTAATGCACGGAGCGCCTCCCGGTCGACCTGCATCTTCTCTTCTTTTTTGCGCTCACGTGGGTCCCGTGGTCAGAATTCTTGGTCATGCAAGTCATGGTTACGTGCACATGGATACATTTGACAAGATCTGTTAGCTTAGACGCATTCAGCCAGGATCTGCGGGGGCGGTGAGATACCTGTGACGACCACCGAAGTCCGTTGCGACAATCACCATATGCTAGCAAGTTTCGATGAAATATCTTCTGTGTTGTGCTAGTATCTGCTATCCCCTCAGCAGCACCAATGCAGTGGGCGCTGCCACGGAGTCTCTTTTTGTACATCTCCGAACTCGGAGGCCCGGGCAGACATGGTTTGAACTCACATAAACTTTCCTGGTAACTTGGTTGACAGGACCATATCAGCAAGGATCGTGAGCTAACCGGCGCATCCTGAAATGATCAAGTCTCCACTGGAAGTTTCGATGGTCTCATTTTCCCTCTGTTCTGGTATACATTGATCACATCCGAGCCATGATGTGGCGGCAGGTAAACTCCATTTCTCCGTACTACGTGCATTTATCCTGGACTGTACATGATGCATCCACACGTTGTGTTCACTCAGGCTGACTCAGCCAGTCGCCTCTCCTTACCGGTCGAGTCATTGCAGCATTCTTGAGTGACTCCGCCACTTCCAGGATTCAGATGCCACACCCTAGTACCATGTGTGAGGTCAACCGGAGCTTGATCCATCTCGATAGGAGTCCGATTTCCGGATCGACCTGCCATCACCGCCTCATCTTCTCATCTTCTGCTACCGGTCTGGTCAAACACACAATTACCAGCACTCATGCTTGGATTTGGATCTTTCCGTGTTTGCCTGTCCTTATATGGCCAAGAGTGGCGATTGGTCGTTCCTGCTAGCTTTTTCAGTCCAAGAGACGCCACCAAATCAAATACATTTGGGATCGGTCACAATAAGTTTTTGATTTGGTAACCAGTGCATACGCGGAACTTGGAGGTGAAGTACGGTTAGAACCCCAAAATGCGGACACAAGAATGTGGCGGGGGTGTTGATGATGGGTGTTGATGATGACGTGGCGCTGTACGACTCGGCGCCAGATAGGGTCCCGGTTCTTTTTTTGTGCTACGTCCAAGCTCCAAGTTTGGTTATCTAATAAAATGATCAAATCCGAGTGTCACATGTCACATGTGACACGAAACCTAGGACAAATAACATCTATGTGGAATCTCCAGCGAAGAGAGCAACGACACTTGATCTTAGTCCGTGATGCAGAAATTAACAGTCCATTGAGCACGGCTACGATGAACGAAAATGTCGGATGGCTCCAGAATCCAGATCTTAGATGGTGATGCGGAAAATCAACATGTGATGATGTGAAACGCGACTCTTCGAAAATGCCATCGCCTGCGAGGCCTGGTTCCAGTGTCACTCAGACACAGGTAAAACCATTGGGCTCTGGTATGATGACAATGCGATCAGTGTCATTATGGTGCACAAATACAAGAATAATGTTTTCTCAAGGGATTTATCGATTCACACACCGTAAATATCTCCTATCGTTCAATATGAAGGGTAGACTGATAACATGCGCCTCAAATTCTAAAATTGAAACGGGAGAGGACATTGGCTGGTATCATGAAAGACTTGACTTCCTAATGACTCGATAACAACGTGCAGTCATTTGAGTGCAATCCATAGAAAAGGTGTTCCTATTCCCCTGTCGCAAGGTTGTTTACTAAATTCTCTACGTCTGTACAGGACTGGCCACATGTCCAACATTTTCCAGTGGTTGGAAGCTATGCTTGTCAATCAGTAACAAGGCTGCAGCGATTTACCGCACTTGACCCCTCGTCGGGACATGAATTTGGATCAACCAATCCCTGTCGATAATCGGGCTGTGACGGCCTCGACTTTCTCCAAATGTATCGATGCGGTTTAACCGTATCCCAGGCAATCAAGTGACCCAGTTCCGATTAACGGCCCACGTGGGGAGCATAAAAAGGAGGCTATGAGTCACCCCGGTGACCACCACCCCCATAACCTCATTCCAATTTTCCCATCTGAAATCTGAGCAGATCATGGGAGCGATAATCGAGTCTGCGGAATACAACATTTTCTCAGCACGACGTGACCTCGCCATCAGCCTAGAGAAAGGCATTCCTAGAGGTAACCTCGTGGTCGAGAAACTAATTGGCAACACAGCCCTCTACCAAAACGTTGGATTCGCCTCTCTATGCTCTGTCAATACTTACTTATGCCTACCTGCAGTGGGATGTAGTACATCAATCGGATGGGATTTACACCTTCAAATCTCGGATCGAAAAGTTCGAAGACAAAGATATCCTTGACGCAGAGAGGCCCTATGCGCGGAACACTGACGTGCCGGCGCGCGAGGACGACTTTTCCCTGGTGAGTGGCAGCTTCCGGTTTAGATTCAGTTATCTGATGTAATGCGACCAGGATCCTTACCTCCGCGGCGGAATCATTGATTTGTTCGCCACATTCAGGATCAGACAACCTTCCAACGAACTTGAGGTTTTCACGTGCGCCGTGCCCTTGCGTTCACCTTGCTTATGCTTACACTCATACGTGTATGTATACAGGATCGGCTTGCCGGAGCGTTTGACAGTGTGGACCATCGTGGACGGTGGAATGAATGTGAGTGAATCAACATTTCTGCGATGTTGGTCAGCTCACTCTTGCAGATTATTCTTCAGGAATATGATTCCAACAACCCCAATCAACTCTGGAGGTTTGAGCGGATTGGTAACTTGAAGCCAGTGTCGCGATCTCAGTCCTAATGAATACGTAGTTTCGTGAAGGCTAGTAGTTCTTCAAGTGTAAGATAGAATGACGTGCCAGTGATGGAGTGCCAATTGTATCTCTTGCGTCTCCTCAGCGAGTCGACGGCAACATATCTCGTGAGCGAGATTGTGAGAATCAAGTTACAAACAACTGACACTCCCACCACCCTCGACGCCAAATTGTTACCTCTCTGCATGTACATACGATGACGGTCAATTATCTAGACATGTATCTAAGTCGCCCTGCCAGACAATCATCCTGCACAAACGGTTGCCCTTGGATTGGCTATCTTACTGCTCAGGCTGTACCATATCGTTTATTCCTGGACCCTTTAGGGGACAGGTTTGTCAGAACTTATGGGTGATGCGGCGTGAAAGCGCGGAAGGCCAAGACCTCGCTCGATAAGGATGTCACGCGGTTAGGAGGCGTCTTCTACGCTCTTGTCTTCGTGTCCCTCGTCCACTGAATCTGTCCCGTCTCCGCCGATTAACTCTAATCTGAAATATTTAGTAACACCCTTTCCGGCACGAATGTAATCCAAGCCGTTGGAGGCGAGTGGGTGGCGGAGATAGGCGACCAACTTCTCAATGGCGGCGCGCATAGATGTGAGATAAGTAAAGAATGTTCTTCCCGCCATAACGTCGACCGCGGAAACCTCCTCGCATCTCTGGATCCCGAGCAGCCGTTCCGCAACGCCATCGTCAATTTTACGCCCGAGAAACAGAGGGATCAAGTAGCGACCGATGCGATGGATTAAAGTCAGCAAAAATACGTATTCTCACTATAACTCTCGTGGGCGGAACACCTTCGAACAGATAAAATATCGCACTCTCCAAGTACTATACTGTTTCAAGTTTTCGCTACTCTTCGTAAAGCCATTCCCCTTCCTTCCCGTTTTGTCACCCCTTTGAGTCTTCGCTTCGCATTCACACTTACTACAGTACACGTATAATTCTAGTTTCATTCGCTCCGTCTAAATATTTTAACGTGTACACTACAAACTATCGCCTCCAGAGGGTCCAGGCTTGCCCGGAGGGGCCGTTGTTCCACATCATCATGATAGCTGTGAATATGACCAACGGTTTCCAACACAATCACGTCACGGCGCGCCGTCGACCCCATTCTGGGTTCTTTCTATTTAGCGTTATCTCTTACCAAGCCACGACGTGCCCATCTCATCTCCATTGACACCCTGTGCTCAAAGTTTCAAACCGACGCCGAACCCGAACGAGTGGATGCAACCCCCCAGAACTGCCAGCGCCTTGACTCATGCATGAATGAATTAATGCCGTGGACGGTGGACGATGCGTGTCACCCATCCTTGGCTTGACATGCTTGAACATAATGCATAAACTTGTCTTCCATTACACCGGTTTGCCTCTTTTGGGCGGATTGATCACTAACGCTTGCCTAGTCTCGAGCCGTTATAGGAAATTTGGGTGAACACGGGATGCAGATGTTCCCTAGAAGCGCGGAAAATCCCGACACCTAAGCGCCTTCCCAGAACGGCTCGAGACTACCGCTTGCCTCTCTGGGACAGATTGGCGTCTATCGACGGCTTGCTTGCTTGCCTCTTTTAGACGGATTGGTCACCAGCATACTATCTACGAGCGGTGCGATTCCTTTGGACGCGAGGATCGTCCAGCACGTAGAGACACAGAAGAAAAGAGAGAACGATGCGGAAGAGTGCCAGGCGCGGCACAGAGCTGGGGAAGCGATTGGAGCGACCGAGCGCTCGGCACTGTGGAGCTGGCATCACGTGGGCGCCAGTGGACAACCGGTGCTTATAATATTAGATACCCCCCTTCTCTTTCCTTTTTGGAACACGTCGTCCTTTTGACAGGAGTGAATTGGCCACCTCCCTCGGATCCAACATGGTCCTGATTTCCAAAAACACGTCGCCGGTTCTTTCCTGCCAAATATCGGTGCGATGCATCAATAGGAATCAATTTTCGTTCCCACCTAAGTTGCGGTAACCCCCGTCTTTTAATGCAGTTCGTTGATCCCGGGCCTGTCGTGGGAATATTACTACAGTGTGTGTGAGATCTCGTAGAGTATTGTGAAGAACAGGCAGCTCTCGACGTCATACGTTATGAGAAAGTGTATCATACTGACGTGCTCATATCCGTCTGAGACACAATGGGTTCTCGTCTGCAACTGACTTCATGGTTCGTTATCAGTACTTATCTGTGTTCTTCCGATGATCCGTCGCTGGCGCTAATCCACCTTCCGTTCTGTCCTTTACACGCCTGGTCACACATCGTGGCATCCTGACGCCTTTCCCAACTTCATGACCTTGCATGCGAATTTTTCAATGATCGTCGGATATAGGTATCTGTTTATCCATAGTCGGTTTCAAATGCCATCGACCAACCCGGGTCACCAGTCACCACCTCATCTCCCATATTTTCTCGTCTTTTGCTTCCTGGCTTGCCGAATGTGCAGTTTCCAATTCCAGGTTTGTTACATATCTCTGTATTTGCTTATCGTTATGGGTCGTTCCCGTCGGATTTTCGGTCCAAGTTCAAGTTCTTAGGCGCCCCCAGCATTTGAAACGGTCGAGATCACCTCCCAGCGGTTTTCTATTTTGCAATCAGTACGCACCCCAAAATTTGCAGACGAGAACACGCATGATCGGAGCCTGTCAGGCAAAAAGTGCGGAGACCACGGCAAAGATGCTGATATTGATGGATTAGGAGCAGGAGGACACTGGATGACTCGGAGATGGTCCAACGTACCCCCGATCTCTTTCCGCCTCGTTCCCTCCGAATATGCTTATAATCCTTCTAGGCCCACAAATACCGATAACCCAAAATCTTGTTTGGTGACGCGGTAATTAAAACAACCATTGAACAATGCTAGGGGAAACCCCCAGAGAAGATCAGTTGACCACGAGGAAATTAACACTACAAACTTATCGAGCCTGAGAAGAGATCGTACGTAATTGGCGATTTCGGTCTACAGCATTCTGCCAACAACACTAATCCGGTGGGCTTACCATTTCGATTGGTCCTTGACACCTCCCCCAGGACATCAGTTTTCCAGGACGCTGAATTTCTCTAATCAATCAATGGAGATTGACCATCTTGGCTGAGAATGTGATCTACCTCCGATGAGCGGATGAGGAGTATAAAAAGGCTATGTTTCACCCTCCCGCCTTCCCCATCCCAATTCCCCAATCCCAATTCTCTGAACAGATCATGAGTCACTCGAAGTCGCTCGGGCCCGAGCCTGGAGACTACAAGATCACCGCAGTAGGATCTGGCCTCGTCGTCAGCCTAGAAAAGGGCTTTCCTAGGGGAAATCTCGTCGTCGAGGAACCAAACCAGTCGATTCTTTACCAGAAGGTTGGGTTCTCCGTCCCATTCTTTCTGGTGGCTACTTAGTCATTCCCGTATAGTGGGCTTTAATATGTCAGGCTGATAATATTTACACCTTCAAGTCTCGGATCGAACAGTTCGAGAACAAGGGCATCGATGACTCAAAGAAGCCCTATGCGCGGAACAACGAAGACGACTTCATTGTCAGTTTTAACTGCATTTCTGCAGCTGGATCCCATTTTGTAACGGAACATTGCTAGGATCCTTACATTCGTGGCGGCGCCCTCGATGTGTTCACTACATACAGGATCAGACCCCAAAAACCTGGGGTGTTCACGTGTGTCGCGTCCTTGCCTCTACCTTACTTTTGCTTAATCGTCCGTGTATACAGGATCAGCTTGCCAGAGCGTTTAACGACGGTGTGGACCATCATCGATGGTGGCACGAATGTAAGTTAACCCACACCACTGTCATGTTTGTAAGCTTACCCTACCAGATTATCCTTGAGAAATACGATGAAATCCTCGGCCCCAATTCAAACCAACTTTGGAGATTTGAGCAGACTGGTGACTCGTAATCGGTTTCAATAGACGTAACCGATCGTGGAGTAACTTTGTAGTCGATTGAAAGCGCTCATAAGACAACGCATGATGTAAATGGAATGATTGTATCCACCCGGCGCCGCCTTCCGAGTCTCGTCCTCAAACGATGCTACACGCGATATAGATGGGACAGCCGGCTGGAGCAGGATAGTTTTCTACCTGTGAATCCAAGAACTCTTCAAAGTGGAAGATCGTAACAAACTCATCGATTATAAATGCTACCCGTAAATTATAATGTAGCCTTGACTACCTGAAATACTGCTTAGATCGACGATTCCGAGGCGGTTCTGTTACTATTTCACGTCATCCCGATGCTTGGGAGGTGTAATTGGCATACCAGAATGTCCTGGAGGCGATTGCGACAATGGTAGGAAGCACAGCCCCATCAGAGCAAGTCAATATTCCATATAGCTAGCTTGCTAGTGAACCACCCAACCAACCCACTATGCCTGCAAAGCGACAGTACAGCCCCCAAGCATGGTGTTTAGGAGGAGATCTGACAGGTTTGAGGCTGGTATCGTAAACTTGAGGAGAGGGTGAGGAAGTTATAGAACACGTCACTGGCAGGACGAGTATACGAATGACTAGAGAATGGATCCCAGATAATTTACTTAGTAAGGATATCTAAGTTGGATAGAGAGCCGGGGATGGAGACTATCGTACCAGGAAGTCACCAAGCGATACAGGACATCCCAGATGAACGGATACGTCGATCAAGCCAGAGGGCCAGAAGTCCATATGCAGATGCAGGGAACGGAAGGCAACGTCAAGGGTATTTTGGGATTCTAAAACATTGGAAACAGCATTGGGATCGATAAGATAAATGGCGCAACGAGCGGTTGCGCACCGCGACTTGAAAGTTGAAACAAGCCCAAGACGAACTGCTGGCTGAATACTGGCAGGCAAGCGAGCATGAACGGCATAAGTGCAAGATGGCACCGTGCATATACCTGGGCCACAAACCCCATTCATACAGTCCCCCGTGTTGGATGAGCCACGCCGATAGCGGGTGTCAAAGTTCAAGTTAAGATAAGACGAAAGTTGGAAAAATAGTAACACGTCAGCCGGCTCCTTGAGCCTATCGGTAGTTTCATCAAGGTCGGTATTCATCAGTTTGTCAATTGCACTATCGACCTCTGAGCACAGTGGACCTTTGTGTTGTCTGATGGCACTGATTAGCTAGAAGATCTGCATGTACCTACATACATAATCAAATTGATTTTCAGATGCCCCACTGATATCATACTCTTTCGTATTCATAGGATAGCTTTGCAAAAAGAAAAGATCACCCTTGGTAATGATCCTGGGAGGGTGGTCCCTGTCGCACATCTTTCGGGTCCTTCCATTACTCCCTTTTTGACGTCACCAGTGCCAGAGAGACCCGAAAGGGTATCCTCGACTATATCAAAAATAGCGATGAAGAAAGCATGGCGAATAATTCAATAGGCATATTCAGGAAGAAATCCGGTCAAGACTGCCGGTGGGATCGGATCACGGATAGGGAAACCCACTTTTCGTTTTCGTTCCAGAGGTCCATGGAAAGTACCACGACCTCCTTCTTTCTCAGCCAAGGATGAGTTAAGCTCGCTCCAACGTGTTTATGAACGATGAAACAACATCCACATGCAACGGTCAACATTCTCAATTTTCCCGTACCAGAACTCTGGGCGAAACTCGGCGTAATATCTGGAGCACTCGAATTTCCTATAATTTTCTCGTTGTCAAATACTTTTAGAAGCCATCTAAGGTTGCGCCATGGTACGTTGCCGCAAAAGACCCTTACAGCGTTCTAGTAGTTCTGGATGAGGAGGTGCAAGCTGGTCCAGGAAGCGGCGATGAGGGGCGAGCTGATCAATGGTCGTGGTGTCGACGCTTCAAAAATGGCTGGCAGAACGACAGGAAATCGTCGAGTACACACAAATAGACGTTTTCAGTTCTACATGTTTCTGGACCAAGTTTTCGGCTCCTCGAAACGTAACATATCTTGCGTCTAAATCCAGTGAAAACAATAAAAAAAGATGTCCTACCTTCTTCATTTCTGATAGCCTGCTTAAGTGACACCGCATCCGTGCCAGTGTGCACCCGCGGGAACCGGAAACAGGACAAGAGCGACATGCGACCAGTGGGCACGCGGGCAGGGACGTTGAAAGCCTTACCTTCTTTATTCGGACGCATTGTGTGAGCGGTGGCACGTGCTCGGACACCCACACCGACGTCCGCATGTCGTCCGACGCATGTGGGCTGGACAAAACAGCATGCACGCGGACGTGGACAAATACGGAACTTCAACTGCGCCCCGACAATGAGCACCAGACTGGCGACGACACCGCGTATTTACCGCCAACGCTTCCGACGGTGTCTTTAGATGACTGAGGGTTTCAAGCTTGCTGCGGTCCAACGTCGCACGACGCCCTCAGCCGCCAGCGATTGCGCCGCTGTCGTGTGCACCGGAGCTAAGTCAAGTCCGATAAGCCAGGACTCGGACGAGCCTAGGGGCGATAAATTTGGACTGGATGACGGTCGAGGAGAACGTATGCCGGGTCGATAAGGAAGGAGTGACCATGTGCATGTGAGCCAATCGGAGTGCGAGCGTGCGTGTCATTCCCCGGGTTATTACGTGCACGTCATCCTCAGTTGGATCACTCTGCTCCTTGCCCCCCTCCATACGATCATGCGTGAGCAAGCTGGTGTCCATGGTGGCCCAATCTGACGATGTGCTGCAGGTCTTATCATCCGCGACGACCCCGCCGCTGTCGGTGACTACATTGCCGCCTATGTTGCAAAACGGTCTGAAGCCCCCTGATAATGCGCGCCTGCAATGCCGGACTCACATCGTTTACAGCATAAACGACTTTGCACCTACTGCCGAGAGGCCATTCGTCCTCGGCCTTCCCACAGGCTCTTCACCAATCCCCACCTACAAGGCGCTCATCAAGTTCGTCAAGGAGGGAAAGCTGTCGTACGTCTCTCGCTTAGCTTATCTCCCAGGTGCGCGCTGACAGAAGGCGCCAGCTTCAAACATGTCGTTACCTTCAATATGGACGAGTATGTCGGGCTTCCGAGGGATCATTCCGAGTCCTACCACACCTTCATGTTCCGCGAGTTCTTTTCCCATGGTACGTGCTTGTCATCTCCGGCGTCGTTCCCTCAGTGACGGAATGCCCAGTCGATATACCACCTTCCCAGGTTCACATCCTCAACGGCAATGCACCCGACCTCGTCGCTGAATGCAACGCGTACGAGGCTGCCATCAAGTCGTACGGTGGCATCGAGCTCTTCCTCGGCGGTATCGGCGAAGACGGACACATTGCCTTTAACGAGCCCGGTGTGTCCTTCTGATATGACGTAATGACAACACCGCCATTCTATCCCGCTTCTCTTTGATAGGGTCCTCGCTCTCGTCCCGCACCCGCATCAAAACGCTCGCTTATGACACCATCCTTGCCAACGCGCGCTTCTTTGACAATGACGTCTCCAAGGTGCCCCGCATGGCCCTTACCGTGGGTGTTGCTACCGTGTTGGACTCGCGCGAAGTTGTCGTTGTCGTCACCGGTCTACGCAAAAGTCTTGCGCTAAGTAAAGCAATCGGTGCGTGCCGTTGCATGTACGAAACACGGGCCCTGACGCGTGTATTTGGTCTGCGTTGATCAGAGGAGGGTGTGAACCATTTGGTGAGCGCGTTCTTTGCAAACCTAAACGTAGGAGTGACCAGGATGACAGTGGACGCTTTCTGCGCTTCAACTCCACCCTTGGGCATTGATCGTCGTCGATGAGGACGCCACCGCAGGTAAACACCGACAAGTCATACGGATGGATGGTGTTGTTTCTGACCATGCTCCTAGAGCTGCACGTCAAGACGGTGAAATACTTCAAGTCGATCGAATATGTCCAAGAGCAGGTCGAAAAAACCAAGAAAGATCTCGAGGAAAAGGGTAAAGAAGGCGTGCAAGTGGGAAGCATGGAATGATGGTCACACGATCTGGCTATGGTTATTTGTATCGAAAGTGCACGCACGGATCGTCCGCATTATGTCTATGTACATCGTGTCATTATTTATTAGGCCGCGGACGATACGGTTGAGGAACAGAGTTTCGGCACAATACAGATTAGATTTCATTACACGGACCATCACAAGCGAGAACGTTCTCACATTCAAGAAAATTGCAATACTCGGATACACCACGTGATGCGAAGCAATCACGCCATACCATACTCATAGCACACCATCGAGCAGAACGAATATAAGACTTCCGCCTGACAATGTAAACAACCTTTACGCTTTTCCACCTACAATCCTCACGGATGTGTGATACTTGACCCAACTGTACTTCGTCAAGCATCGGACACGCTGCGCCACCTATCGACCGCCACTCGTGGCCGTACCTCAGTTACTTCTTTCAATGTGCCGCTGGCTCAATCCTCACTTGACGTACTCATTCCTTCCTCTGGGTCATGCATTCACAGGCTTATTTTGACACGACTGTATACCTCTGCGTACGGGCACCGTCTTCGCGAGGTACTCAGATCCCTCTCATGTCCGTCCCACACTGTTGTCTGCATGCTGTCTTTTCTTCTACGTTGTCGTTGCCAATGATTCCACACTCCGCTTGGGGCGCCCTATCCGATCCTACCCGCATCATGAAATCGTGATTGATCTCGCTTCAACACCATACCAATCTTGGATAACTTTTTACGCTGTCGCATGTGAGTTCTCCCCGACGCTGCTTCTTCATCCCCATTCCCCGGCTAGAATTTACAACGGCCTTTCCCTTTGTGGTATACTTTCCACCTCAAAAATTGGTCTCACAAGTGCCGTGGCTCTCGTGACAGCTTGCTTATTCGGATCTTTGACGTCCTTTTTGTACGTGTTTACGTGTCTTGTCACCCTATAAATGTGCATGTTTTGCGCTCCCCAACTCATCCGCTACTCTGATCATGTCTGCGTCCTCTGTTGCTTATTCCTCGAGCGTTTCTGATGCTGAGCCGTCTGGCTCTAGCACGCCCTCCTCTGAATTTATGCCTTCTAAGTTCTATCTCCTTCCGCCGCATTTTATCAACGCTAGCGCCCTTGCGACGTTTACGTCCAAGCTCGACAAGGGCTGTGGTGACCGTATTCTCTTGTATGTCACGCATGAGGCACCGTTTGAGATGAAAGCTGTCGAAATCGCACTCGTGCGCCTCGGTAAGACCCTCCCAGATGCTTGCACATCGGATAAGTCGTGGACAAAGGTCCCCGAAGGTGATGCACATCCTATCCCACAGTCCGGATCGTTCTGATAAAACTTGCCATGTCTAGCTGAGTCGTTTTACCTGGTCGATGGGGTACCGACGCCCCTCGGGCAAGCATCCTCTGTCGATGAATTTTTGAGATCGCATGAAATGGACGTCGTTATGGTGAGTCGTACGCATGACGGTCGGTATCTGACAGGGCGGATACTGATATGAGGTACCACATATAGGCCACCCCCGCTGAGGCTCTTAACATCTTTTCAGCGAGCGGTCTCCGTGTCGTCTTTTCTGTCTCCACTGGGGCCGACATCGTCCCTTCACCCACACTGGGTGGGGGTCGTGCCACGCTGTATGTTCTCGAGCACCCCCAGGTGTCTTTTGTCCCTTTGCCCGAGGTAGCTCCGTTCGGAGTGCCTACGATACAGGACTGGCGTGCGCTTTGGGATGCATGGGATCTCGTCACGTTGGGTATGATCCCCAGAGACATGCTACACCAAAAGCCGATCGACCTGAGACACAAATGTTTGTTTTACATCGGTCACATCCCGACGTGAGTGGACGCGTATGTGTGCAAGGAAAGGCGTACTGACGTGGGTGCAGGTTCTTGGACATGCTGATGAGCAAGGCCTTGAATGAGCCGAACACTGAACCGAAAAAGTTCACAGTGATATTCGAGGTCAGTGGTTGGCGGTGGCCTTGGTAGCCGTAGTGTTGAATGCTTTGTTAGCGGGGCATTGATCCCCATGTGGATGATCCTGACCATTGTCACGTGGGTCCTTTAGTGTATAGCGACGGACTGGCTTGCTGACGTCGAACAGCGCCATTCTGAAGTCCCAGAGAAAGACGAAGACTGGCCAACTCTCGTAAACATCCTCGCCTTCCGTGATCGCGTTCGCGCGCGCTTGGTGCGTTTTTATGACGACGTGGCTGCCGGACGGCGCACGCTCACCCGACACGTCGCTCGGATGCTGGCGATGACGCTCGAGCACGAAGGATGGCACGTCGAGGTGAGCTCTTACCTCTACATCTGTACCCGAGGCCGCTAACGTCACCCGTTCGTCGGACAGACCCTCCTCTACATGCTCATCCAGCGCGCGGGCACGGGCACACTTCCCCCGCCTGGGTTCGCATCCCCACCATGGGCCGAACTCGGCGCAGCGTGGGACGCAGGTGCCTGTATACCCTCCACGCCCACCGTCATCGTCGGCCCGGCTGTGGTCACCCTAGGCCACGACGATTGTGAGGGGGACGATATGAAGCCCGAGCTGGCACACCATGTCGACGGGCACGCGTTCGGGTGGGACAATGAGAGCCCCGCGCGGACGGTCGAGGTTGGGCGTGTTAGGGTGTCGTGGCGCCCAGTCACCAACGCCGAGTTTCTGGAGTTCTGGAGGGCGGACGGCGAGATGGCGGGGATGATGCCGCCAAGCTGGGTGGCGAGCGAGGCAGGCATTCATGTCAGTGTCTTATTGTTGTCGCCGTGTTACGCACTGACACGGATGCGGACAGGTCCGCACGCTGTATGGTCCCGTATCAATGGACGTGGCCAAACATTGGCCAGTATTGACGTCGTTCGACGGGTTGTTGGCGTACGCTCGGCGCCAAGGTGGTCGACTGCCGACGGAGCCTGAGCTCAGGCTCTTTTTGGACACATACGATGTTGGCCACGCTGGTGGCGCCAACATCGGGTTCAGAAATTGGCACCCCGTCCCGTGAGTTTGCAATCTTGTTGTACACTCGCCTACGCTTATCACGTCACGTATGCAGCGCGACGACGGGCCCTGGCAAAGGCTCCAACGGTGGCATCTGGGAATGGACTTCGACGCTGTTGAGTGGGCACGAGGGACTGTTCCCGACGACACATTTCCCGGGGTACTCGACTGACTTCTTTGATGAGAAGCATCAGGTCGTGCTTGGGGGGTCGTATGCGACGATGCCGAGGCTGGCGGGGCGGCGAACCGTGAGGAACTTTTATCAACACAACTATCCATATCCGTGGGTGGGCGCGAGAGTAGTGTACGATGCGTGAAGGTTGGACTTTTCAACGTAGTTCCACTCGATCAGAATTTCTTTTGTGGCACTTCTCTTCATACTTTCTGTTGTGGATGCCCGTTCTCTATAGCTCGTAAGCATGGCCGTCTGGCTCGCAGAGTGCGGCAGGCTGAACCGAAAAAACGGTTGTGGTATTGGCAGGGTACTAAAAGTGACGGGAAACCATGTCGCTTGAACCGATAATTTCCTGGTGCATTCACACTCGTTTGCGTAGTGATACCTGCACCTTGACACACAGCAGGACCGGATGGTCGGCGGATCGGTTTTCTGGGAGTCTGGGACGATGACGAGACCTGGTTGTATGGCAGCGGCCCCGCGGGCAACTTCAGACGGGCCCTAGACTAATCCTCGCAGCCTGAGAAAAGCTGTTGAGTGGTATGTGTGACATGTGTGCCCGCAACTTTTCTTCCCATCGCCGCCTGAGGCTGTCCGAGTACTAGCAACGGTAACTCGGTACGCGCTGGTCGTCAAGGCGGTGTAAACAAGAAACCAAAGCCACGGCAAATTATTCACAGGACATTACGTTCGTTTTTACCACAAACTTCGAAGGATGATTCCGATTCCTCCAGAGTACCAAAACGTCCGTCTCAGCTAGCGGCCTCGCAAGCATATCTTTCAGCAGGGATATCAACCCCGATCTCGACGTGCCTCCCGCTCAGAACGGTATTACCCTTACAGCGTGTAGGGACTGCGGCTCGTCGACTGACAATTAGGAACAAAAGGGTCGACCTGCAGCTTGGTAGCCATCTGAACTTTGCTGCCGGCTGCTATCATGTTGCATCCGACTCGGGCACGGTTGTCTCGACTCGGCCCTTGCTAATGAGAAAAACGTCAAAATTTCAATCAGATCGATGCGGCAAGAACTAATGGGTACGTGGCGTTTGAACGCTCTAGGTGACTAGCTCAGGCCAGGACGTCCCTAGTTCTTTGATCGGCGGGTCGCGCTACACGACGTGCCAAGATATGTCCTCGGAGCATTTCAGGCGAGCGGGTTGGAATAACCGGCGATACCATGAGCGTGTAAGCCTGATACCGTGGACCACGTATATAGCACCGAGGCAGCGGGCGGTCCAGGAAGCTACCGTCTTCGACATGGCTGCGACGGAGGTCCTCGAGACCCAAGTCAACCTTGCAAGCTCCTCGCCAAAAACCGTCTGGACCCAGACAAGCGCAATCCCTGGACAATGTACTTGGCGGCGACCCTTTGGCATCACGGAATCCGCTTACTATTGGGATGGCGAATGGAACGGCACGGCCGACACTGTGATGCACGTCCACCTTCGCGTCGCACGACTGGAAGACGTGGGCATTTATGCCCCCGAGAACGTGCGCCGCGCATGGCTATCCGTGAAGCGACGCTTCCCTCTCATTTCAGCCGAGGTGCTGGAAGAGGACAGCGGTCTCCACTTTCTTGTTCGGGAGCGAAACATAGTCTCGCTCAGCGAGGAAGACGTGACGTTCGGTATCGTATCATCATTCGACGATGCTGAACGATTCGTCGACGAAAACAGGGATGGCCCGCGGCCATTAACTTCGAGGCTGCTCGCACGGGTGTATGTGCTCAGCCAAACGGATCGACCCGAGGATTTCCACGTCGTCCTCCCGATCGCTCATTGTATCACGGACGGGTGTTCGACGAGCACCGTTCTGCGGTCGTTTTTCCAGACGCTATCGACTTCGTTCGATCCTTATCCAACCCCTATCGAGGAGAGGCTTCGAATGTGCTGCCCGATGGAAAATTGGGTATTCCCTGATGAGGTGCCCCTCGTCAAACGCAGATGGAGACGGGCAATGGGGTTTGCTCTCCATGTCGTGCGACGTGCCCGGCTCGCGGTAAGTGATCGTCTCTGCTCACTCGAACAACACTGAGGTATGGGTGGCAGGGTGGACATGCGTTACCTGGGAACTTCCCACGAGGACCCTCGACGACACCTGCAAAATCTCGTACTCAGCTAGTGTCCTTCCCATCCGAGATTTCCGCGATCATCCTCTCTAACTGCAAACGCTATAACATCACGCTCAATGCTGCTTACCATGCGCTCAGTCAGGTCGCCATGTCGCGACTGTTGTGCCGTCGGTATCTGAGAGGTGAGATCTCCGAGGAAGAATGGGAGCATCGAAAACGTCAGCCGATGCTGTTCATCGGACTGGTCAACCTACGTTCGTACTTGAACCCGGACTGGTTCTGCAATGGAGGTTCTGGAGAAATAGGGCTGAATTTTAGCTTCTTCCAGCATGTCCTTCCGTTCATGCCTCTCGGCGCCATGGCTACCAAGAGCAGAGGCGAACTGGAACTGGTCGATGGCGCACCGCGATTGCAAGACCTCATGTCGTTTGGGCGCTTCTTGTTGCGATGTGAGTGGGTAAGGTCGAGGAGCGAGAAGCTCTTTCGGAATCCCATGTTCCTCGAAACGTGCATCGCGAGACACCACAGCGCTCTCGAAGTGAACAAGACGAGGGCGATGAACTGGAGACGGGACACCGCGCACCCGCCTCCGAGCGCCAGGGCCGCAGAATCTCTTCCTTTACAAAACCCTGGTCCCGTCTTTGCTCAGCGAGGTTCCAGTTTAGGAAACGTAAGTGGTCGTTTCAAGCAACCGCCGAAATTCTTCCGGCGCCGCTTTGATCTTTTCCTTCATTTTCTGACAAGCGCTCGTCGTAGATGGACCGCATGATCCCGCTCGATTATCCACTCCCTGCGAACCATCCCCTTTCACCACTCTCACCGTTTCCTCATCCCCATCGTGCGGGATATCCAGTCTGCACGGTGCCTGACGACGTCATGGCGCGGTGCGAAAGACCACGGCTACACATAGAACATTGGCAGACGCACTTTCGTTCGCGTCAGGGCGATGTTTATGTCGGTGCACTCACCTCCCGAGGACAGCTTCAGTATTTTTCATTCTATGACGTGAACATCTATAGTGAAGAGTTGATCCGGGAGTTTATGGGAGAGCTGAAGGAGGCGACGCTGTGGTATTTAGGACAGCGACAGGAAGCGGCCAGTGACGTGAGGGACGTAAAATGTAGATTGTGACGACTGCGAGTCGTAATTCCTTTTGGTCCAATTCAAGGAACTTTCATTGTCACGATTCGATGCGTTCCAATCCGGTGATAAGATGAAATGAATCATCCAACCATCCCAGCGGTGGAAGGGGCTGTTTACCGTGTGTATTGTCAAGAGCTGCCCTAGCAGGATCACGTTCGAACATCGGATCTTGGCAAACAGAGCTAACCTGTGTTAGTATACACGGCCCCATGGTTCACGCGATTTGGCGTTTCCAACGTTCGTATGCGGCCCTGGCGAAGGACCTGCCAGTGAGGCTGATCGGTTGATTGCCAGTACTGTGTCGTACGAGATCCGCGATTCTCTTGGTCCGTTCGTTATGACGTATGAATGTATGACGACTGTATTACATAAGAGTAGCGAGCTCGTTCTTGAGCTTGAGCTCCTACCACCGTCCGTTTTGTCTGCAATACAATGGCCCAGG
>JBBPLQ010000523.1:0-19677 GCA_038089855.1 Royoungia palumana
ACACTCGTCAAGCATCAACGTTACCGTTCGAGCCCTTCCACCTCGTATATGCGCGCTCAACTCGCAGAGAAAGACTGGATTTCACCTCCAAAGGCGATTTCGCGAACTCTAGATCACGATGAGGAGTTTAATTCCCCCCACGGATCCGTTCGCAGCAACGCGTCGTTCTATGTCGATCAACCCCGGTCCTGCTCGACTCCGGCCATGCCTCGATTGCGAAAATTGTCTAGTCTGCATGGGCGACGAACCAGCGCCAGCAATTTTCTCGTGGCTTCCTCTTCGCGTCACGATTCAGCAGAGGCCAGTGACCTTGATGTCGAAATGATGAACGGTACACTACCCCAGCACCGTCGAGCCATTCACCTTTCCAGCAATAGCATCTTCTCTTCTTCTGGCGAGTTCACAATCGGGGCACTTCCTGCGAACGATGGGAAAATCCAGCGGAAGAACTTCATCGACCGGGACGACGGATCGGGCCGTCTTTCTTGTCGACGTCCCGTCGAAGAGTCACAAGTGGGGCACACCTCGACCGGTTCTTTCCTTGCCGAATATGAAATCCCCCTTTCCGACTCGCCTGCGCCGAATACCGTAACGATGACGCTCGACCCGGGGAAGGTACCTAAGCGATCTATCGGGAAAGTACCGTTCGACTTGCCTGGTACAGCACATGATGGCATCCCCGTTAGGAAGTATAGGAACCCCCCTTCGAACCCGGCTGAGGGGTTAGTGGAAGACTCCGAGTCGGAAATGCCCCTTTCGTATACTCTTGCGCTGACCGTGGCGGATCGCGAGTCAGGGGACGCAACCGTGCCAGCCGTGTGCGAGGTGGCATTCGACTTGCCCGGAACAAGTCCTGCGCATGGCGGAAGCATCATCGTTCGTGGGTATAGAAACCCGCCTTCGAGTCCACTTTCTGGCTTGGCCGAGGAACTCTCTTCAATGGGCCTCCGTGGTATGTCTGTTGAAAATATATCTGTCCAAAGCCACCGTTTTCGCTACGCCACTAAATTATCTACTATTAACATCGTCCGAAGCAGGTGGTCAGAGCAAGCTCTTGGGCGGAAAAACACGCCGTCCGTCTGCCCTTGTACCTCCGCACGCACGATCAGAGCAGGGCGCGCTTGCCAAGACCAGCGCAAAGAAGCCTGTTCATGCAACGTCCGCTCGGAACCGTGCGGGCACCATCCGCGCCTCCGATTTTGCCAGACCTGGCGTATCATCGGCCGACGCTGCCCCTGGATCGACCGCCTCTTTGCTACCCACGGCGCGACGCACGCGCTCTGGCACCGTCGTCGGCCCAGACTCGAAGTTGGCAGACAAAGACGTCGGATCGTCCGCTGGGGCGGCCAAAGGCGTCCGACGTGCGGTCGTCGAAATCGAGTCTGAAGAGTCCGATGACGAGTTGCTGTCGAAACATCGTTGGACTGAAAATATCGAGTACCTCAGTCGTGCTGCTGTTCCGGCAAACAGGAAAGAGGTCGAAGCGGATGAGATGAATCTGGGTGGTCTTTGGCATGGACTCGAGTTTGGTCCTCCACGTCGACTGGGATTGAGGAGGCGGTAAGTTGGTGAGGACAGTATATCGTTATCGTTTTTTATTCCTTCCTTCCTTTCTTTGGCATCCGTTCAAGTTTGTACCGTTATTCGACGTCGCTTTCGATGCATCGCTTTCGATTTCATGGACAGCATTTGCTGCATTTCCTACTCGCATGTTCTTTTTCTCATCTTGTCCGGTTCGTACAAGGTGACGGTTGTATCACTTTCGCAGTAGCAGTACCCTCATCACTCGCATCATGGTTAGTTGTATTCGTACATCATGGATTGTCATGAACGTCACGCGGTACAATGTTATGCAAGTTCCTCCGTAGCCAACGAACAAGAAAAAAGAAAAGAGGGTACCGTAAAAGGACGTTATACATATCCAGGTATCAAAGCAATGCGATGCGAGAGACAAACCAAGAAGGCAACCGTGACAGGCTACACCTTTGGAAAAGTGGGATACAAGACGGAACGACCTACCATAACATACAACATAGATCCCCACCTGGTCGTGATGAAGCGTCGACGGCGAATGGTGGCGTTGGCGGTCAAGTTCGACCGCGTACGACGAGCCCGCCGTCCCAAACACCGACGTTCCAGCCGTCCCGTGCGAGTGCGTTCCGAACCGCCGGTTTGAGCACGCCAACGCCGTTCGCCGAGTGCGTACCGCGGCCCGTAATGATCCTCAACGGGTTCGCTGTGTCAGGGGCGAGACGGTCGAGGAAAGGAAAAACAGAAAAAACAAACAGGACGGAGCGCGTCAAACCAAGCGGCGGAAAACGGAGAGGAAGATCGTGGCGAGACGTACCCGCGGAGCACCCTTCGTCGTCCAAAATTTCCTTGACGATGACGACGGCTTCCGAGATGGAAGTACCGTGAAGGTCGACGGTCCGGCGGTCCGCAGACGCGGAACTGTGTCCAAGGGGGGCGACAGTGAGCGTGGGTCGATCCCGCGCGACGCTTACGGTGGATCCAAGAGAGTACCTACCGTTTCGACTCGATCATGATCCGCGCGCCGTCGAGCGCCTCGCGTCGTGTCGACTCTTGAAGCTCGCGCGCCTGACCATACCAACGAGAAAGGTGTCACCTACCACCTCGGGGGAAAAAAAGCCCTGACAACGCACCCGTTCTGCAAAATACAGCGCGACTTCCCCGCCGCGCGTCTTGACGTTTCCTCTGTTCCACGCCTTGGAAGCCTCTTTCAGTAGTTCGTCCCGCTTCCTGAGATTCGCGGCCATGCGCTGCCTCCAATCGGGCCGTGACAACTCGCCAACGTCCCCCTTGCCTCCCTTGCCCAAGCCGTTTCCCGCTCCTCGAGTTTTACCCGGCCCGACCGAGCGTCGGCTCTGGTTGGTGCTGTCATACGCAGGTATGTGGAGTGCGAGTGGATGTGGGCCTTTGCGAGGTTTTTCAGGAACAGTTTGCCATGGGAATGATTGAGGCTTGGTCGTCGTGGGAGACGTAGCCGCGGAGGAAGAGGAAGAAGAAGATATACTCTTCCGCTTGGAGGTGGGTGGCGGCAAGACAGGCGGCGGACCAGTCGGAAGTTGACGCGCCGCCTTACCGGTGCTGCCGCTTCGATCGCGGCTCGCAACGAGTGGGGGAGAGGACGTTGCAGAGGGAGAGGACCAGGCAGAAGGACTGCCGGGTGAGAGTGGGAACTGGTTGAAGTGGTAGACGCCCATCGCGAGTGTCCCTGATTCAAGATCGAGGTCAAGCTCGAGGAGAAGCCACACTACGTCGATTGCATCGTCACCGCGGCCATGCGTGGCACGAAGGGCAAGCTGGGCGTCCGAATATAGGATAGAGCGCTGTTCAGCATCAAGGGAGACATATACAGGGGAATCGCGGAGGACATCGAGCATGGTGAATAGGGTGGTCTTCTCGGATGACCGGTCGCTTTGAGCGCGCACGATGGACGAGAGTGCGGCGCGGAGGGCTTTAGAAGGTGACGCATTGGTCGGCGAGTGAAAATAGGACAAGAAGAAGGACGCAGGATGAGGTGGGAGGAGCGTGGCAAGGTGTTCTGAAAGGGAAGATAGCTGCGTCCACGGGTCAGGTACCAAGGCTCTAGAAGGTGTGGTGGGTTGATGATGCTGCTGACGAATGTCGGCCAAAACGATAGTCTTCGCACGAGTGTTCTTCTTCTTCGATGTCTTTCCATTGATGGTGGGTTTCTTTTTCGGTTCCATGCATTTCCACGGGATATCGTCATCGTGGGACCGAAGCTCATCGTCGAGGGCGTCCAAGCCTCGTTCTTCGAGTTCACGGATGAATTCGCTGGTTAGTATAGTTTCTACGACGGATTCCATGTCCACATGACCCATATCACCCGTGCCCGCTTTACTCAGCGCACGTTGGAGTCGAGATCGCGAAATATGTGGCAACGCAGCCTGCAAGAAGCCTATAGGAGAGCTAAATGGCTGGTATGAGATGGCAGACGAGTCGGAAGTGGCGGAAGTTTCGGTGCTTTCGCCGTACAGGTCGGGGCTGCTGCCAGAATCATCTGTGGTGAGACAGAGTGAGGAGAAATTGGACGAATCGAGTTCGTCGGCAAGGTCATGCTCGTATTGAGCGGTGGCTTGGTTTGCGAGTTCCTTGAGCGTCGCACGGAGTGCGCTGGCTTGCTTTGGTGACGGCGAGGGGTCCAAGTCTGCGATAAGCGCCGCGAGAAGGGGGGTGTCCAGGGGTGGACAAAATTCTGCCTAGAGAGAGTGAAGGTAGTTGGCTGAATTATGACCGATGTGCTTACCTGCAAAGCGTCGTACAAGGAGCTCATTGGGGATGTCGCGCTGTCAAGGGACGAGGAGAAGGTGCTCATATCGGGTACGCCCAGGAAGCACACGTGACTAAAGTAACGTGCATACGAGTCTTTCTTTTGTTTCGCGCTAACCGTTGTACTTCTGTTACACAATCGCTCGACCCTTCAAGCTTCAAATACTCGGCCCAGCCATGTTCTTCTACATCTCCCTCCTCGCCGCCCTCGCATTGCTGGTGATGCGTAAGTAGATCTCCGTTCCGCAGCGCTCGCTAATTCTCCTATTCCCATGATCAGTGGGCTACCGCTACCGTGCCGCCGTCCTTCCCCATGTACCTATGCAGCTCAGGTCCTTCCTGGGTCTCCATGAGTACACTCCCTTGTCTACATTCTCTAGTCAAGCCGAAGCCGGTCTGACGTCCGTCATGTTCGACATCGAGACAAACATCAACGATGGCGACTCGCGAGCTGGTCTCGACGAGCGGGGTACACAAGAGGTGATGGAGATCATGCGGCGAGAACGTGTCAAGTATGGTCTTCATTATGGGTCTAACTGTGGCTGATGCAATCGGCATCGTTTAGCTTTGACCAAGCAAGGTTGATTCGCCACAACCAGATCCTTGCCCGCAATGGCATCGATCCTTCTGGTGGGTCTACTCGTTTGTATCTCTTCTCCATGTTGACGAAACGCTTCAAGGAATGCCACTGGACGCCAAAGCTGTGACGCGGCTATGACTGTACAGCTTTCCTCTGACGTGGACTTTGATGATTAATTATCGCCTTCTGACTGTTAACTCGTTTTCGACTGCTTGCATGCTACTCATTCACCCTCGTTCTACTTTCGTTTCCCCGATTTTATTCGATGGTCCCGTTGTTTCATGGCACAGCCTTTGTTCTTTTATCACTAGCTTATATTGGTCAGGGGTATTACCTTTTTAGTATGAGTCCAAACACGTGTCAACAGCTCACTCATTGGCTCTGCTCCTATTCGAAGGCTGCGTCGCTGTGGCACAAGCTGATCATCTTACTTTGATCTTATATGTTTTCACCCGCGCAATCAAAGACAAATGGTCTCAACGACGTGAGTGTCTATTCCCGGCCTCTTATGGTCGGCCCATCAGGAAATGCATCACACTGCTTAGACTTGCTCCACGCACCCCATCTCTCATAGCTTACCATCATTTGCCCAGCCTGAAAAGGGACCGCGCCCCATGGCTCGGGATCTGAGACCTACACAGATTATTTGTGACCGCAGGACAGCCTGACTCGCTTCTGTCTTCTCCCCACGCCATCTCAAGGGTCATCTCACGGAAACCGTACCTACCATCTTGGCCTGGAAAGGAAGATTTGGCAGGTGCAGTGTTCATTTACGCTGTGGCTGAAGGTTGACGGGTCAGCTTCGGATCGTTAATCAACGGCATAGTTCATATTCTACGCGGGTGCATTGAAGGCGGAAGGTGGAAGGCCTTCTTCCTCCTGATAGGACCCACTGAGCGTCAACCGTGTCCCGGAAATACCTCGTGAACAGAATACCGATTTGGAATTGCTTCGACAACCATTAGCATCTACTGATTCATCAAACCGGTCTCGTATCTTTTGGTCGTTCCACGCGTCTAATTCTGGCTCAGGTAGGCAGGAATACCTGTGGTCATGTGACGAAATGTTCGACATCTCATTCCTTGGCTTTGCTGGTCATCAAGCCTGTTTGTATCTGTCTCTGAAGCGCGCGCCGAAATAATCCTGCTACGCCGGTTTCATTGTTTACCGAGTGTCTGGCGATACCGTCGGCCAGAGCACAAGAGAGCGTCGACGACAGCACAGATCAGTATCAAGCCATCATAAAGTCATTCGTGCCACGATATCGCCAGCGCCACAGTCGGCCCGGCATCTTTCAAACCAGGAGCAAGGCGGTAGGCGAGACGGATTCCAATGTTGGAACGACCCTTCCGCATCGGTCCAATCTGAATAGGGCCTCGTCTTGTGGTCCTCTCGGAGATGATCACACCGCCATCTCGCTACCATGTCAAGCGATCGTAACACGTGCCGGACTTGCCAAATCTAAGTTCACCATCCAGCCGAGTCCGACCTTGTTCTTGGACGTGACACTGGGAGATAATGAACGTCCATGGGAGTGCTTCGTGCGCACTCGATCACAAATCGTGTGTTGGGAGGCTATAATAATCATGCTGTCCTTATGAACAATCATGGCTTGATGTGCTAGGGAGTCATCTCGGTCGCATTGATGGACAACGCATCACGACGGCTCAACGGGGAACAAGGATCAAGCGCTCACCCGATCATCGATACCTTGAGTGACTCGATGCAAGTTCCTTCGCCGGGCACTGAAAGACCCTATGGAAAGGCGCACCGGTACGGACTTGTACACTAGATATAAAGGAGGGACCATATCGACCAGAGAGGACAGGTCAAGCAATCGCTCTTACAACAAACCGGTGAGCGAAATCTCGATTTTACGCCTTCTCGACAACGCTCACCCTGACGCGCAGAAATTCGAATCACGGTCAGCTATCTTTTGAAGCCAAGTCGCATTTGAGCACTAGATTATGTCATTCGGAAAGGTACGTTCTGTCCACGAGATTTTGGTATGTAGACGAAGACCAACCATTACATAGACTCGTGAGACTGCTTCCCGCAAGGCTACGACTGCGCAACGCTGCTGGGGTAAGCCAGACCCAACCTTCGTCAAGAATGGAGGCCAGGGAAATTCAGGCACTTGCAGCAGTGGCTCAAACAACAGTGGAAGTTCCTCTGGGTCTACTCGGTAAGGGATATGCGGCTTGTAACACTACACATTCGTATCACATAAGTGGACAAGACCTTGGTGTCATATAGAATTAGACTGCCGGTGGATTATTTATTTATTTGTTGCCCTTGGGATTGAAGTCGCTGATAGATATACAATATACGTGATCTGTCCAATGCCTTCAGTGTCATCAGCTTGTGATACCTGGCTTCTAGAGTCATGAGAAGAATGAGAAGAACACATGAATATTTGAATGCCATTTGCTTGATGTATTGATTGACTGGTTGTCTCTTTGCAAATAAACACTCATACGATGTATCAGGAGGCAGGATGGGTGTATCGTTCACAAGTAATCCATCCAACAGTGATGTCATGGGCTTAAGGATAGCTTGGACATGGACCTCTTCATCAAAGTCTAAGAGAGCAGATAGGGAGGCAAGGGAAAGTGGTTCCTTCAGTGCAAGTACAACAGCCATCACGTCTCGAAAAAATTGTCGAGTGTCATCGCGAGTAAACAGGCGGTCGAGGATGGTATGGTATAGAGTGTCCAGTGGATGGATGATAGCATTGGCGTCATTTTGCGAAATCTTGTCAGGTCGCTGGCGTGGGGTGAGTCCGATAGCATCGCTTACCTTGTATAAATTTGCAAGCGGGTCACGGTCCATTGGAGCTGACGCTAGGAACGGTGGAAAAGTAGTCGACACCATTCCTGGTGAGGCCAGGATGAATCGAGTTCGTGATAGTGACAGAGGGAACGGCGGATGAATCCAGTATCGATGTCCTTGTCAATAGTCTCGTCAGGAATGTCACCCATTTGCTTGCGAACAGCGTGGGGCCTTAGCAAGTGTGTCGGTGGTGTCGTTTTCGGGGCGAGCAGTGATTAGAAAACGAATATTGGTAAGGAACCTGATTGCGGATATCTGTTGCGACATGGCATCTAGGAGTCGCTTACGATTATTGAATTTACCGCTCTCGTCAAGGGCATCAACGACAATGACCGTGGGTTTGATGGAAAGAAGGTTTGCGCTAGGCCCGACGGTGAATTGCTTGATCTGCTTCGACGTGCGAATCCCTCGGTCATGGGGTGGACTTGTACTGAGAATTATGATCCGCAAGGTTGAGCGCAGTGGTGCGGAAAAGGTTCGTACCGCCGTCCTGGAGTTGTTCTCATAGTTCCGAGATCGTATGACAGGGACTACCAGCCTGTTCGTTCCTTCAGTGTGGTGCCTTCGACAAACTATGACGTCACTAGTGACATGCGACGCGCCGATGAAGACCCAAGGAAGTATACCTCACGAATAAAAGGTCTCTTCCCATGACCTGCGGTTTTCGGTTTCTTTGGCGCTGCGCGTCCGTCTTGAGGTAGCGCCTACGGAAATTTGTACAAAATATTGCTTCTTCGAGAGTCCCCCTTCTGTTTGAAGTCCCAAGGAATTCAACTCACACGCCATCTGAATCCAAGTTCAACCTATTGTTGATAGTGACAGTTTTGGACCTAGCACCACCGTGACTCAGCGCATGCAGATTTCATCACGATTACGCAGAGGATGGCTGGATTTGTGGAGCCAGTGTATTCATGGGGCTACCTGCGAAGTCGATGAGTACGCGATGGGAGGAAAAACGCAAGAGTCCGTGTGCGCCGAGCGCGCAAGGTCGGGCTGGGGAATGCTAGTGAATGATCGAACGTGCCAGTGGTTGCAATGAGGCAGTCCGTCATTCAAGGCAACTACCCTGCAAATATCCGTCCTTGAACCGGCGGTGGCTCGCGATCTCCTTGTCCAAGTATGTGATTGTCAGCGCGGGTACAAGAAACTCTCGCGCCTGGCATGCAAGTTCGATCGCCAATAGGTGCTACTTTCTTCTCTATGCCGCATGTCCGAGTCCGGTAGTAACCCTATCGAGTCAGATTTCTCAGCCTTGAAGGTGTAAGCATTCGGCCACCGGCTATCGAGAACGCAAACTAGAAGAAATTGGTCAATCCTTGAGCCACACGCTCGCGCACTTTCATTGGGAATCGACCGAGATACGACTGGTAGGATGGACGAGCTTCCATCCAATATTGGAAATGAACAAAACTTGGACTATTTCCTCACTACAGGATCAACGACATGCCACAGTGATCGGTCATCGACGATGACTCGGCATCCGTATAACTCGGTAGCGGATCGCCCAACACAGCCTTGCCAGAAAGATACTTATCCAGAAACGTCTGAAATGAACTGGTCACTCGCGCCTTCCTTCCGCCCATCATCATGCCGAAAGTGACCGTCAACAACATCCCCGGCGCTGTCCCGCCCCTTCCCTTTTTCTGTTCGTCTTGCCGATTTATTGCGTTGGTCGGGCTGATCGGTGTTCGTATCCATAGCCCAAGCAGTCGTCTCGAACAACACCGTATACGTCTCTGGCAGCGTCGGATGTGACAACGATCACAACATCGTCGGGGGCGTCCAGCAGCAAACCGTGGGTGCCCAAGTCATGCATCTCATCCTGGATGCGATCCAGCTGATCACCATCGTTCTCGCAGAGGCTCGCCCTGGACAACATGAAGGCGGTCCTCGAAGGGGCTGGATCTGATCTCGACCACGTGCTCAAGGTGAACGTCTACCTGACGTACATTTCTCGCGATTTTGAGGTGTTCAATAATATATATCTCGAGGTACGGTCATGCGTCGTCTTGATCAATGATCGGCGTGCTCATTCATTCTAGTACTTTGACAACCCGGAGCGACGACCTGCGAGGACGCTCATCGGTGTTGCGGCTCTGCCCCTGGGCGCGTTTGTGGAGGTCGAGTGCATAGCAGAACTGGCGGGGAACGAGTGATGGTCCAACGTCGTGTTTGGGGTGTAGGGAGCTGTATACAGATAAGTACGTGCAAGAAAGAGACGGAAGATAGTCCAATATATATGTAAATTACGATGATTCACGTACGACTAAACCCCGATGAAATTTTTTAAAAATTTTTTTGGGTTCTCGAGCGCGACTCCGCACCACCGGACGTGACCCAACGCGTGTCAAACGTGGAGGGGCGTTTATCACGGAAACGAACCAGACGACGAGCGTGCGCCAGCCGGGCTGTTCGTATACGGTCGGTTTGAGGCCGCGGTGGGTGGCCGGCTGAGAGCGTTCCGCCATGCAGGCTGCTTGGCCCGCAGACCGTGGAGGACGTCTGACAACAAGCGTCGTATCACGGGCATGTACCGATCGAGCGCGTCGTACGAGGGACCCTCGCCGAGACACTCTTCCAGGGCGGACCGGAGCTGGGATGGGATGGGATGGAGGTCGCTGTGTGTGGCTGGTCAGGCCGTGGGTATCGCCGAACACACGGTACGCACTCGGTCGGGATGTCGTATCCTTCAAAGGCGTTTAGGACGGCGTTGAACTCGACGCCGAACTGGACGTAGCAGTTGCTGACGTCCTCGGTTGAGGCTTGGGCGCAGCTCCAGCGCTGGAGTGCTGCTTCTAGGGCTTTCATGTCTATGATGAGGTCGTGTACGATGGTGGAGATGTCGGAGGGAACCTGGGTGGCGTTCGACGCACGGTTTGGCGCAGGATTGTGCGACGAAGTCACTGGGGTGGGAGAGGTTGAACCTGGACCAGCCGGGGCCATCGCGAGGTGATGATGGGGACTGGGACGGGCATGAGGGTGAGCTATATAGCTGGGAAGCTGTACTCGTCGGGGACTTACGACCGAGGACGAGTTTACAATTTCGCCATTGTGGTGATCTGAAACAGAACAGCCGCGGCGAGTGGCGCTGTCGCACAGCACAGAGCGTAGATCGAACTACTATTGCAAGCGGCGAGCGTACATGTAGCTATCAGATCATGATACAGGGGAGAAACGCGTGAATCCAGGGTCTCCTTGCTCGGACACTTTCATGGACCGCAAACGCGACATCACGGGGGCGGGGACATCTCCAGGCTGTTTCATGGAAGATCTGCGCCGAGGGTCGGACACGGTCAGTCCGCTCACCGCATCGTTGACCTCGCCCTTGAACGACATCTGTGAGCACGGGCAGTCAGCACCGATCTATCAGATGTGGCTGGGACGCACATCCTTGCCGTAGGTCTCGAGCAGCGGGCGCACAGCGAGGAACGCCCAGCCGAACTCATCCCTCATCTTTTCCTGTTCTTGCGAGGAGCTTGTGAGGAACCGTGCCACGCGCAGCTGAGCGTCGCGATCTGTGATGTTGTGGTACTGCTGCACGGTCTGTGGAAACCATGCATCGCGTTTCCGGCGTGCCGCTGTGTCGTGTGATTCGAGGATGCTGCGTTTCTTGACGAGGTTGACGAGCGTCTTAAGGTAGGCGTGTCGGAGCGTCGAGAGCGCATCGTCCGCGTCGCGCTTGAATCGGTCCATCTGCAGTACCGTCTTGTCGAGGTCCTGGTGGAAAGGGCGTCAAAGGAAGTGTATGGCAGAAACGAGTGGCAATACCTGCAGTGCCTTTCGAAATTCAACCTGGACGGGGTGCGACTCGTCGATGTCCATGTATGACGACACGTCGTGGGCGATGCGGTGGTCGACGAGCTCCTGGCGGTATTCTGAGCGCTGGAACGCGAACAGGTTCTCGAGGTCCTTTCGGTGCTGTCTCTTGAGCTGTCTTATCTTTTCGGTGATGCTGTCGACGGTCTCTGCTGGCGGTGAGTTGGACGCGCCGAGCTTGCGCAGGGTCTCTGGGCTGGGCGGAGCTGAGGGTGGCGAGCAGGGGCGAAAGAGAGACGTACGATGGGACGTGGGTGCCGGTGGTGGCGAGGACGTACTGGGCGAGACGGACGTCCCTGAGGGTGACGTCGTCCGGGCTGTCCTGGTTCGCGGGGACGGGGCCAGGTTCTCGAAACCCGTTCCTGGCCTGGTGAGCGGCGTCTGGTCTGCGCAGACGGGCCATCGGAGTGTGACTTGAACTTGGACATGGCCACTCGCGAGACGCTCGCCGTCCACCCGCTGCTCAACCCGGCGTCGGACACCGCCAAGTATGTCGCGTACACCCCCCGACCACGACCGGCGTCTGCCAAACCTCACCTGAAGGCCATCGCCCAGGCCATCGGTCTCGAGGAGGACTCCGCCGGGTGGGCCATCCTCCAGAAGATCTCGTGCGACGCCTCCGACGAGTGGTCCCAAGCATGGAACGCGCTCACAAAGTCAAAGGTGCGTCGCGTCGTCCCCGTGGACGGCTCCTCATCGTCCTCGACAGGCAACGCTCCTCCTCCCCTCGGGACAGAGTCACGAGCCGGTCACACCAGAGCTCGTCCAGGACCACCTCGTCCTCTGCGATCCCGCGTCCAGAGAGAACACGCCCGTCGTCACTCTCTCCGGGCTACGCGGCCAGCTCGTCGAGTGTGTACCCCTCCATCGTCGGCGCGCCGCACCGCTGACTTTTGCGCAGTAATTCGCTGACGTTCCGATCCACCCTGCACCGGTCTACCAAGGCATTCCAGGCCCTGCTCGCCCCCTCGACCTCACGCCGCGCGTCGCTCGATGCGTTGCCCCCGCTGCCTGCCTGCCCCCCAGAATCGTCCTATCCCTCCTACACCGTTTCTGCATTGAGCGCGGCGCTACCATTCCCCTCGCGGGCGACCAAACCCTCCCTTCCCCCTCGCCCAGGCACCCGCGGAAGCCCAGCGCATTCATCCGCCCGGCTATCTATGCCATTTGCGTCCCTCTTTGGCCAGAGACCCCCCACCCCTCCACCCCACCTTCCGACGACAACCGCGGTGACCGCACCTCCGTCAACCGACGCCGACGCCACCATCGACATCGCTGTCATCGTCATCGACACCGTCCTCTCCAGGGCGGACATCGCCACCGCAATCATCAACACACTCAAAGGCGAGATCGCCGTCGCTCTCAACGACCAGCCCCCCTGGCTCGTCGAACGCGTCCACGCGTTTGCCCTCCCATATTTCCCCTTCGTCAATGTACCCATGGGAAAGAAAAAGTTGCAAGACATTGGTGGGAACCCGAATCGGGTCGTTCACGCTGTCAATACGGCACTCGATAAACCCGAGGAGTTGGCAGACAGGTTTCAGGCATTTTATAGGGCAGTGGAGGCAGAGTTGAGGGTGGAACGTGCACAAGAAAAAGAAACGCGGGAAGGTGATACGGACACGACCGAGTCGCCAGGCTCAGAACGAGATGGAGGCATGGAGGAGACGAACGAAGCGCGGATACGCAACGTGCTCGAAACGATCGAGTCGACTTTGTGCACGCTTCTTTACGACAGGCGAGTGTCGGCGCGTTCGGGTGATCATTCTCCTGACACGGATACGCACACAGGCTGTTTCTTCCCCCAACTTCGGACGACGCGTCCCACAATGAAGCGCTTTCAAGTCGAATCGCTGCCCTCAATATGCTGGATCTGGGTCTGGAGCATCTCGACATTGATATCGGGCGCGCAAGCCAGGCAGAGGTGAATGCAGTCGTCCGAACATGTGGCCAAAGTAATGTCAGATCTGACCTCGTCGGTTCTTCGACTAACCAGACACTGTAGCTCTTTCACAACTGGATCTGATCGCGCGCTCTCCCCGCGAAAAGGCGGCTGTTTTGGTCTGTGCCCATAAACTCGTCGTTGGTATGTTCTGTGTCATGTACTCGGATGGTTACTGATATCATGCAGAGGGTCTTTCGAAAATACCGCCCGTTCGCCTGAAGAACCGAGACGACGATAGCAAGGATCCAACTAAAGCTACTGACTCTGCTGGAATCACGAACATAACGACAACGCCGGTCACGGCTATCACAGAGGATAATTCATCGATACCTACGGCACCCCTATCCACGTCTCCCGATCGTCTGTCCACTCTCGAACCACCGCCTCCCGAAACGAGTCCATCCTCACCCGTCTCCGGCGACGTCCTCCTCCCGATCCTCATCTTCTCAGTCGTCAAAGCAAACCCAACCCGACTCGTCTCCCATCTCTTGTTCACCCAACGCTTCCGAAACCAGTCCTTTGGCGGCGAAGAAGGCTACTGCCTCATCAATCTCATGGCCGTCGCCGAATTCCTCGAAAACGTCGATCTCGGCGCCCTCGGGCTCGTTGAGAGCGAAAAAAAAGTGCTCAGGTACGTCCTCTGCACGTCCACGTCGTTTGCACGCTCACGCGCGCCCAGCACCGCCGACTTGACCCCGATTCCGATCGCCCGATCCGGCGTGCCCGACTCGCCGATCGCGGCGAGGTTGCCTGGCGGCGAGTTCCCGGCAAGCCTGCGCGGGCGCGTCGAGCAAGGCGTCGACGCGATCGCGGGGTCGGCCAACAAGGTCATCCTGGGCGTCGTCGACACGTCGTTTGGCGTCCTGCGCGCGTTTCTGCCGGGGCAGACGCACCCTGGCGTGCCGCCCGCGGCACCATCGACGACGAGCACAAAAACGGGGGCGGGCGCAGAGGCGGGTACGGCGTCAGCCGAGACGGGCGACGCCGCGCAGACGTGGGTGCGTCCTGGTCTGGGGCTGCTCCGCCGCGAGACGGGTTCTGCGGGGTTTTCGATTGCGGGTCTGACGGTGGCGTTGCCGGGTACGGTGCGGGCCCGGGGAAGTGTGCCAGAGGAGGGTCAACGGGAGATGGTAGCGGTGGCGTCGAGGCCGGCGTCGCTCAAGTCACACCGGAGTGCGTACGGGGAGGACGGGGCGAGTGAGGCGGGATCTGACGAGAGCAGTGAGGACGAGAGTGGGGAAGCGGACGGGGAGGGGGAAGGGAAGGATGCCGCGGAGGATGGCAAAGGCGGGGATCAAGGCGAAGAGGGGAGCGGGAGAGACGAGAGAGAGGCCCACGATGCGAGGAGCATCAAGAGCTTTGAGAGCATGTTGAGCAGCGGGCGGCCAAGGCATCGGGCGTCCGCCCCGACGTCCGCACCACCGAGACGGCGAAAGCGGTTGTCGGATTTGACGGATCGTTTTGCGGGGATGTCGAGGCGGGTGCAAGGTGGTGAGGGACGGCCGATGGCGACGACGCTGTCCGGCAGGCTACCGCCTCCGAACCAACGGTTCGTGGAGTGCACCGAACAGGATATCCGCGTGTCGGAAGTGGGCGAGCTCTTGCGCGAGTACCAGCGATTGGTCGAAGCGGTGCGCACCATGGGCGGGCTCCAGGATGACCGCCTGAACGCCTGAACGAGGACACCAACGACCTCTTTAAATATATAAATTTATGACCGGGCCACGTAAAACGGCTCGGGTGGTGGATGACATCGTTGTACAAATGTAATGTACGTCTAGGTCTATAGAGGTGCTCATGCGAGCCACATCTTCATGTACTCGAGACCTGCCCGCTGAACCTCGTAAACCGTCGCGTCGACGACGCCGTTCTCGGTTAGCAGATCCGAACAGTGGAACCCGTCGCCCTCGTAGATGGGCTGCGTGGTCGTGTTGGGCTTGTTGAGGCCGTCTGCAGAGACGGTCGCCTCGCGCCAGGGGTCGCCTAGTGTGTCCGACGTGAGTATCGCGATCGCTGGTCAAAGAGACTTTCGTCGTAAAGATACGTACGGAGACCGTTGGCGAAGAAAAGTCTGTCCACGTTGACGTTCCACCCGTCGTACATGATATCCACCTCGCCGACAGACGGTGTCGGTGGGTAAGAGAACTTTTGCGGGAACATGTTGACGCATTGTCTCTGAGGGGCGCGTCAGCTCCATGTGGTGCACATGAACGCAAGGACGCACCTCTTCGTAGATCGGCTGCAGGATCCGACTCACGATGGCAGGTTGGCCCTCAGGAGGGCTCTCTTGGTACCATCCGACCTGGTTGCATACCATCCAGAACCATGAACGGTTGGCGTTGTTCACGGTGACGTTCGTCCAGTAAGACTGGCTGGTGTTGTAGGTCCCGAGACAGGACCTAAAGATAGCGCATGCCGTGTCAGTGGTTCACGATGACGCGAATGTCGAGAGGCTGGAAAAGCTTACTCTACATCGCTGTCGCCACACACTAAGCCATAAAGAAAGGAATGGTCAGGTGCCGTCACTCTGGTTCTGGGTCAAGGGTCCCCCTACCATACGAATAGTATGTGGTGTTCCAGAACGATCCCCAGGCGTAGATCGCGTTCTCGAGGCCCCAGCCGGTCGCGGGGGCACTTACACCGTCCTTGACTTCGAGTGCATCACAAAACTCGTAAAACATGGCACCAGGACCGCTATCTGGCTGCATTGACTGCCAGTCAAACAGATTGTCCTGCACTAGAAACAGGTTCATCAAACTCGATTTCATTTCGGAAGAAGTAAGCACGGGGACTTACGAGCAGACGCAAAGTCATCGTCGTGAGAGAGACCGCCGAGGCCAAAAGTATCCTTGAGATCCTGGATGGCAGCCGTGTCATTCTCAAAGTAAATCTGGTCCAGGTAGGCGACGACAGCCTGGACATCGGAAGAACAGTTTTGTGGCATATACTCGCGGATGGGCGTGAAATAGCCATAATAGTCGCTGTGCAGATGCACGGATCAGAATCGGAGCGAAACACTGTAGTACATGAATACGTACGTTATCGCCTCTACGACAGCTGATGATGCATAGGCTGCATGGAAGACTCCGGGCTGGCTAGGCGAGACGGGTGAATTCGCATGCCTTATTCGGGCGCATCGTAGATTAAACTTACTTCACCATTGTCCAACTCGTTAGGGCACCTAAGGGTGCATCGCTTCATCATTTCTCGGGTAATAAAGTGACATTTCGCTCACCAGAGTAGCTTCCCCCGATTAAAACCCACGGTGTCGTGTCAGGTTTGACGTTATCGCCCCCCGGCATGGGGAGGTCAACGTTCTGCGCAAAGTAGACAAGATCATCAATGGCTTGCTGGATCGTCAGCAATTCGAGGCTCTGAGAGGTGAGGTTGTCGTAAGGATTCGAGTATCCGAAGAAACGGTGCTCGATCAGAACTGTAGCGCCTTGCTGTTGCTGGGCGATGAGGCCGTTGATGCTTCCGTTGGTGAGGTAACCCTCATAGCCTGCAAAATTTCCTTCGCTTGATGATTATATCAATCAAGCAAGAAGCATACCGTCAGCGTTTGTCTCGCCCGGCGTCATTAATATAATGGGACCACCTGGATTCATTTGTTAGTCGAGTACTTTCATGAGAGTAAAGAGAAAAAAACACACCTTCCTGGTAGTACTGCCAGTTCATCCAGTACCGTTGCTGGAAGGTACCAAGACTGGGGTCGTCATGGTCTATCAGTTGATCAAAGTAGTACACAGTTGTGATCGGGGGCAACGCTGTTCCGTTCGGGCTGGTGAGCGTGCCTTCGGAGACGGAAATCTTGGGGACACCTGGTCTCCCGCGCATCATAGCGCTTTGAATGGCAGCATCCACAAAGGAGACGGAGAGCAGTGCTCCTAGGAAAAGAGTGAGCGCCATCTCTTCCCCGGAGGTGTACGAGAGGAGTCCGCTTGGACAGCCAAGCTTTTATATAGAAATTGTACATGGGAAGCAGGCTGCCGTTGCACATGTCCGGCGAGAGCTCCGCATGCGTATCAACTTTGTACGTGGGGAATTGGAATAGGAATTTAGATATGCATTCCAAGGGTCTATAAGCGGAGTTGGCGAGCGGCTCGCGGGGTCAGTTTGCCCAGCCGATTCAAAGAGGGGCATGTTGTGTGAACAGGATAGTCGAAATTACCGCCAGCTGGTGAGCTCGGGTTATCAAAATGCAAACCGTTTCACCGAGTCCTAGTAGATGATGATGAGCGTGCGACTTTGTTACACCCCACCCACAATGTGACCTGGACATTTCGAAGTTGTTCCACATGCCTCCCTGGGACTTTGCAAGCTTGCACACGAGGTTAAAGAGATACTACACTCATAACCACCCCACGGCGACCATGCAAATGCGACGGCGTTCTTCAAAGACCAGCTAGGGTGAGACACGGTTACTCCTCCACCCTGAGTTACGGTCCTTACGGTCCACTCACAGGACTGAATGTGTGTCAGGTCAAAGACCCTGGGCCCGTTCCGCGTTGGGATCAATTGTGTCTATCGGTGTTAGAACCTCCTATCTCCTGAGTGTCTTGGATCCATCGCAAACAGCCGACGACCATTCATGACTCGACCCCGGGTACAGTGCATGCCAGCCAAATGGACCGACCCCAGTGGTATGGTATCGCTTGGAGGCTCGAATTCATTCATCGGCAGCCGTCGCTCAGGCAACGCCTCCGTTTTCCTGAACACAACAAATAATTGTCTGCCGAGACCGTCGACCCGCCGAGGCCCTTTCGGAATCACCTCACATTGTTCCCGATCACTAACATCAGTTATGTATGAACTACCGGCATCGTATCAGATTGGCGACTCTTGACAAGTCGACAAACCTGAGGTTGTATTCAACGTCCTAGGTTGCGATTCGGCTCTCCACTCGAATGATATCAATCATCTAAAGCCATGGCGTATCCTTTGGCCCAACCTGTCTAATGTAGATAGACAAAGAAGAAAGTGTACATACACCTTACTCGCCCAGCCAACCGACGTCGGTAAAGACCGAAATTCCCGAAGTTCTAGCGTCCAACACGCCTAGTACCGTTGCTGGTGATTCCCCCGCCCGGGGCAGTTATCGTAGTTCACCCGTCATGAAAGACTGCCAGTGCAATCCGCGCTGCAAGGGGACGAAAACCCAAAGCCAACCGGACTTCTAGCGGTGGAACTCACCTTCGTGTTGCCGCTCTGTCCATGTACACTTGGAACACTTCGAACCCCGACGACGGACGCCGTTCCGTCTGGTTCAACCGTTTATAAATCCGTCCTCTTCTGCCACGGGATCCAACAAACTATCTCATTCATATCACCTCGGCTTCGAGCTCCACTCGGCGTCATTGGCTATTTTGTTGGTTTATAGGATCGCTGCAATGATCCTGCAATTCGTGTTGAAAGCCCTGTGGGATTCCAACACGAATCGCAGGCGGTAACGAACAGCCTATGCGGTGGTCACAGTGTCACAATTTCAGTCATGCATGCTAGTGTCCTCCTGTGCCCAAGCCCCTAAGCCGTAGCCGTTTCAGCGTCACTGACAATGCGTGTGCGCATCTCGAAGCCGAGTCGTTGGACGATCGCGAGTAGCTGTCTTCGTTCGATCTCCCCCAAGTTCCTTTTACGTCTAAGCACCCCACTGAAAAAAAAAATCCAAGGGCAAGCTCTAAGCATAATGATCCAGATGCAACTTTGACCGCTCATTGATCAGTGTTACTCCTCAGTATCTGAATCCATGCAGCAGGTAATGCGTGTCAGTCCCAGACAATGCATGGGTTGCCAAGATTTGGACTTGGCATTCATCCAACTTGTAGAGAGGTATCTAGGCTGGAGAAAGCCAGTTGCCATTGTTCATGCAAAGCCCCTTTTCCATGGAGTCGAGGGCTACCATCTGAACTTTAAAGATCGAATCGTCCTGGATACGACTCAGAATCAACATGTCCGAACAATGAAAGCCGTCGCTGATGTAGATTGGCTGTTGATCCGTGCCCGACTTGCGCAAATTCTGCAGCAACAGTCGCCTCGCGCCAAGGATCACCTGCGCGGTTGGAGCACATACGCTCGAATTGACACAGTCGTGATATGTACAATAACCGTTGGCAAAGTAGAGTCTATCCACATGGACATTCCACTCATGGTATGTGCGATTCACGTCAGATGCTGATGGCGGTGACAAGGA
>JBBPLQ010000524.1:0-19676 GCA_038089855.1 Royoungia palumana
GAGCTCCTCAATCCAGCTGCTGAGGTGCATCACGTTCCCGGTGCAACAGACAAAGACATATATGAAGTGGTGATGGATGCAAAGATGGTGCGGGAGAGGTTGGAAAATGGTGGCGATGCAGACAGTGAATCGGACTCAGATATGGTCGTTGAGCTGGCACCTACTGATAGTGAGTTCCTTTGAGCGATGTTGGTGATTCAAAAATACACCAAGGACTTGGATAATCCTGCTGCCCACAAGGTGGAGGCCGTCTTAGGTTCCTTTGGACGGATGATGCGCACTGTCAAGATGCAAAGTATGCGTGATACCAAACTAACTAATTATTTCGCTCAGGAAGAGTAGCTACACTTATATCTAATAGCTTACTAGATGCTTACATGCAAAAGCTTAATTTTTTCCTCGTCAGAAACTACCTCTCACAAAACCCATACTCCCCATAACTCATACCTCCATAGGCTATCCCGATGGGTATGGGTTAAGAGGGAGTTGACTGTAGACTTATATCTTTGCCTGCCTCATGCCTTGACTAAGTGAAGATTCCCACCTGTGGCTACACCACAGGCCAGGCACATGTAATTTCGACGTTCTGCAGTTTGACAAACAGATTATGTATTTCTAAATTAAGAATATGCACATACTCATATTCATCAGCATAAATCCAGCACATGAATGACTGTTAGACTCATGACCAGCCCATCCAAAAGAGGCAAGCTGACAAGCAGTCAAGCCATCGATAGACAGACTGGTAAAACTGGGAGTGATGCAAGGAGAGTGAGCAGCTTCTCACAACAACATGACTGCCATGTCCCTTTTGGGACCTATCTTCTTGATAAGATAGCCTAGGCCATAGCTACCGTAGGATAACTAGTTATTGCATCAGATAAGCCTTACACCTCAATCACTGATCACTGAAAGCTCTCCCAACCAGAACATGAACACCATGGAATCCGACAATGATGCCATTCAAGTGGACAGTCCATGATATAGTCGTGATGAACGTTTTCGAAAAGCATTGAAAATTCTTTGAGATGGCTGCATATCTCTCCTTGACTTTCTACATCACATCTTGAAGTCAGAGAAGGCTGAGTTTGTGGCATATCAAGATCAATTTTATGCTAATCCTTCTGGAAAGCTAGTCAGGCTCCTGGACTACATATTCGAGGACAAACAGGGCCATGGTGTTCTTTCTGTGTGGATGGAGCCTCATGCGATTGCATTCATCTCAGACAAGGTCACAACTGAGATGGACCTCATCAAGACTGCCCTCACATGGTTGGTCAACACCACAACACCAGATAGTCTCCTCTCATGGGATGTTGATGCTAAAGTTGGTCTGCTTGTCAATAGCTATGCCCCAATGCTTGGCCACCTCTTATGAACTACAGCTCAACAAAACACACAAAGAAGAATAATGAAATCAAGTCATGTATTACTGTATGTGCATTTATTCTATATACTACATTCTAATATATTAATCGTTCCAAGGCTTGCAATGTTATTGTGGCCCAGCTAGCTCAGGAACAATCACAGAATGCTCTCTACTTTGCGGAGCCATTCACTTCATTCCTTGGACAAACAGGGCCTCACATCAGACTATCAATGCTCTACACAGATGCGGTCTGTGAATCTCATTCCCTTTGCTCACAAATTTACAGCATCAGCTTGCCATGTGGAGTATCGAACATGCTAACTGGCTGGTCGATCAGGCCATCCCGAGTATCAACAACCAATCAATGAATGCATGCATTCAGGGAGCCAAAGCCTTGTGAATAAAGGACGTGAACTCATTTACACAGTTACAATTTCTTCAGCTTGGGTTTGGTCTGTTTCATCTCTGTATGAATCTCATATGGGCGCTACTACATGTCCATTGGGGCTCAATCCATCAAGTCAGAAGCCTCACATATTTCTTCTTGGTTCTTGATCAGACATGACTTGGCTGCGAGCACCCCAATTACCATATGCTACTTTCAGCACTTCTTCAAATCCTCCATGGGATCATTCTCGATGCTTGGCAAGTCAAGTGTGGCCACCCATCTCTTGCTGAATTCGCTTCATCAAGTCCTTCCACAGACAACTTACTTCAAATTGCCGAAAAGATCATCACTAATCACATCTCGCCCTCGTCTGAGCAGAAACCAAAGCAAAGTCAAAGAAGATCTAGAATGACCAATATTGATCAGCAAGGTCACTCTGATACCGATGATGCAGCAAATTACAACCTTCGTCTCCTGACCTGTGATCTACTTTACATGCTTGAGCTTACTCAGGCTATTCCGGACGGAGACTTTGGGCGTGTTGAAGACATCCTTGGGAACCTCACGATGATATTTTGTGGTGCGGGCTCAAACAATTACTCAACAGAAATCCTACACTGGATCTACAACATGAAAAATGTCTGGACTCCAAAGTTTGGGTGAGTTAGAGCTGTGTCCCCATGTCTAAGTCTCCATGACAGTGAACAGAGATATGATGTGAGACAGCATGCTTGTCAATATGTCTGGTCTCGAAGGTCACTGGATGCTGGTTGACTTGAATATCAAGCATCTTATTAAATTTCTAATGGTACTAGGCTTTGTATTTGAGATTAATTCACTGACCACATCCTTCATGAACAGATGTTCTCTGCTGTGAAAGGGGTTCACGTGTCATGGGACCACTTGGGAGATATCTTGGCGTCCATTGATCTTTTACAGAGCATTCACAAGCAAGTCAATTGTGTGCTCAAAGCAGCCTACCATGGAATCATGCATTCAAATCCAGACACATTGTCTTCAGTTGAGAAAATCACATATAAGGTTGCTGAACTAGAACTTCACATCTTCAAACCAGACAGGCCCGAAAATCACTCAGTTAAACTGGTCGTCGATAGGCTGACAGTTGGAGAGCAGAAGTTGAAGTCGTCTACACTGGCAACGTTCAATCGAAAGGCAAAGGGGATGTTGATAGGTCAAAGGTTTGATTTCAGTGAGGAAGATGAAGTACCACCAACAGACTTCAATTTCGTTGACGATTCTAAACGATGTTTACATTCCATGTAATGTAATGGGTTTACATGCGAGTAGAAAAGCTCTCTGGGGTCTGAATGCTAACAAATGTTATTCCCTCCACCTTCTTCACCATGTGTGGGTTGTTTGATGTCAATCGGCGACTTGAATGTGACTGACTTGAAGCGTCTCAGACCCTGAGATCATGTTCAAACTGTGTGATGACTTTGAATACTTTGATCCCATATTTGCTCGTCCAGTCTTCTGTTTTTTCAAGAAGTCCAACAAGGTCGCTTAGGGACTGGATTCTTGTTGGATGTGTTTTGCTGATGAGTTCGATCCCACTGTTATCGATGAGCCATGTGTGAGGAAAGAAAGGATCTTCTTTGTGTGTGTGTTGATGTTACGACAACCCCGGGTAGGGACTAGCATTGACTCAGTGGCTCAGGGGTTCCAAAGGTTCCGAAGATAGGGGCTTTCTGTCGAGTGACAGAGAGTCAAGGTTTCCAATGAGCTTGGGGGTTCTGGCGCTCCGAGATAGGGGTTCCGAAGGTTCCGAAAATAGGGGTTCTTGCTGGAGGGCAAGAATCGATTGTTCAAAGGATAAGTTCCCTTGTCAAAGGGGTTTCAAGGTTCAAGGGATCCCTAGCACGTTGTAGGGGGTTCACAGAGTTCAAGGGGAGGGAGAGTTCAGAGGGCGACAGTGGTTGAGCACAGTAAATTGAGTAGAACTAAGCTAAGGAATACAGGCGTGTACCCTACGGCTTATATATGGTACAGGAAGGGCTGAGTTGAGTCAGTGGAACAGGATACCCTTTGAGGGCTTGTATGATGAAAGGAGATGAGGAAGGAGGAGAAGATCTCAAAGGGAATGGAACGGGGTGCCTAGGGACTATGGAGCAGGAATGAAGGAACACCAGGTTGCAGGAAAGGTAAAAGAAAAAAAGGGGGAAGACCGTAGACGACCGAGACCTATGGCTGCGGCGCAGTAGACATACTGTGGATCCGGGACTATGGGTTCCGACGTTGGATTTCCTAAAATGGAAATTCTCGGAAGTGAAAATTTTAAGAAGAGAAAAGGGTCGACCATTCTTGGTGAAGAGAGAACAGTGGCCACGAATCAGTCCAGTACATATGTAGGAAAGAAAAAGAAGTCGTAACAGTTGACACCAGCTCACGAGGCAGTCAGAGAATTCCTGTCTTTTGTCTGAAGAACACAGTTGACTTTGCTTGCATTTGGTTGGTTTCGAATTGGTTTCATCTTGAGCATGGTCAGCGGCGGTGTATAGCTCACCATGGAAAAAGGTAGAGAGGTTGAAATCGTTGTTATCATGGTGATTGCAGCACCACAACATTGTGAAGTGCAACACTATAATACATTTGAGTCAGTGTGACACAGCTGTAAGAAATGCTTACCTTCTGGAGATCTATCATGGAGATAATTTGCAAAGAATTGGTGGAGGCAGGCAGATGATTGAGCAACTCGGATTGATGCTAGACTCATTTGATCTTGCTTGATCATGTTCTTCTTTACCAACCCAGCATATGGTCTGTCAGGATCAGTCAAACTCACTCCATCCAGGGAAGATCAAGCGCCCAAGGTTCAACCATCACCATAAAGAGTCCTGTTGAATCAGGGTCCTGAGCTGCACGCCTGGCACATTGTGTCATCTCTGCCATGTTTTGACATATACCATACTGAATGACGATCTGAACATCTCATATGTCAAGACCCTAGAGTACATAGATGTTAGCTTGAAATAGCTTCATGTTAAGTCTTATGGTCGCAGCTCCTGCAGTAGCATGAAGAATCCGACAAGCTCCATCTGTTTGCGAGAAGTCCTCGAAGGTCTGTTGAAGATATTCAGCCGACATGTCGGAATGATAATGCTTGATGAGACTATAGTTTTGGAGGCAAGAGGGAATCCTGGATTCGATAAAAGTTGCTGCCTCAGTCACTTCCTGCTTTGAGTCATGAAATACAAGCATCTTTGGGATAGCCATCAATGGATGAAAGACTGGTGAGATCAAAAAACAAAGATTTTCAAATTTGTGGAGGGATCCTATTATCAGGTGGATGGCGTATGTAATATTAGCCCAGTTCATAGCAAGCCATAACTCTAACACGTCGGAAGATATGCCAAGATGTTCCTTGACCATAACAAGGATTTGGTCTGGTAGTGTGGCAGACAGGGCCTGGAATGGTGTGCCTTTTGGGAGAATAACCCAAAGTGATCTGATTTTGCCATATGCTGGCTGAAACGCATCTCCTCCATAACAAGATAGTCTGGCTGTATGGATATTGTGAGCTTCATCAACATGAATACAAGCGATCTTCTGTACAAATGACCAATTTTCACGAAGAAGTCAAGCTAGATGCGGGAGATGACCATTGTAGAGTCCAAGTTGTTCAGGCAATACTATCAGATGCCGAAATGTGCCATTTTAAATATTCTTTCATGTCCGTCAAAATTATACTAGCGAGAGGAATTTAGTAGCTTTGTACTTGACATACCTTCCAAAGGTTTTCATCCAATGGTGTATCCTCATTGATCACAATCATTTTGACCCAAACTTCTCACTCTTGCTCACCTAGGTCATGATGCATCAGCAAACCCATGATTTTGGAACAGTGCTACAGTGGGTACAGTGCTACACAGTGCTGTGCAGTTACTACAGTGGATGTCAGACATCAACAAATGTTGTCTAATAGTAAAAATATTCATTTTTAAACACTTTTGATGTCACTGTACAGAAGGGACCTAACTGTGTGACTGTAAGCACTGTCACTCACTGTACAACTCTGTGCAGGCACTTCTGGGTTTGCTGATGAATGAGCTATTCAAGATTTCAATGGTGTATTTTTTATTAACACAAATATTAAGACGTCATATTCAATTTGATATGGAGAACCTTGGTCTACGTGCAACTGATCAACAGAAAGCTAAGCTCCAGCAATGGAGAAATACCCTAGCAAGACATGTCAAAGCCTGGGGAAATATTCAAATTCTGTACATTCTGAGTGTCACGTCACTACGAGCCAACTATGCAAACAATTGTGAAACCCTTCAGCAAGGTGACTGATTTCCCTTGCTATTTCCTTCTGCCGTTGGATCTCAGATACCTAAAGAACTGGAAAGTTCTCTTTCTCTACGCGAGTGCATAGGATACTTCCTCTCTTAGAGAAGTATGTGTAGGTATGATCAAGTAGAGACTTACTTGAGGAGACTTTGATAGTAGCAAGAGTGATTGAACGGAGTAGAGCATAGATTTCTAACTGAGGAGAGCAGATACAAGGGAGCTCTCCTCTTATATACTATATGTACAGCATTGTATGTATGTATTTGGACTGGTCCATGCACAGTCCTATCTTTCTACCTAATAAGGAAGAAGAGAGTGCGATAGAATCACATCATCAGTCATATATGATTACTATGTGTCCGATGATAATCGGCAGATGACTCATATAAGATGACTCATAGTATGATGTATGGATATTGAATGATTATCCAATATGAAAATGAATAATATAATATCAGTGGTATCTGGATAAGAATATCTGAATAAGAAATACCACTTGATATTCGACAATACTGTGTGACCGGAACCTGCAGGAAATTGAGTGGCAATTTCACATAGGCCAAGCTTACAATGCACTTGAGGAACTCCATCAGGCCTTATGGTCTTGTTCCTATATGTTATGCTTCAAGGACAGGTTTCTGCAAGGACAAGGTGCCAATACTCGTGCGCAAAACTGTCTCAAGTCTGTAGATGCAAAAGTAGATGCAAGCACTGCAAAGTATCGAGCTGCATACAGTGCTCTGCCAGAGCTTTCACAATGTCTTAACAAGATGGGGTGGAAAAATACTCTCTGGTTCCTTGAAGACGATGACATACTATGTCCAATGATGGCAGGGACTGAAGACTGCCGAAGCGAGGGATGCAGATGTCTATCCTGGATTTGGTTAGTGTGTAGCCCATGCCGTGAAGAGGCTATTGAAGGAGACAGCGATCAAGAACTACAGGATGGTGCATCATTGGCATATCTACTGACGAGTGCTGTCTTCAGCTAATTTTCAAGGGTAGCAATCCATCTTGAGTGGTGTAAAACCCACGCTCGAGCACATAGATGGGTGGAGGAAGTCGAACTGTTGGTAGAGGAACAGCACCAGGTCTTACAGTTCTTCCGTTGGCAGGAAAGGTGGTGGTTAGGAAAGCAGGCCTTGGTTGTAACAGACGATCCTGCCCTCAAAGAAGGATTGAGAGCATATGCTCTGTGACAAGCAGTGCTGAGGCATGACTTAGGGAAGCACTTCACTTGTCTATGGCAGGATACAGAAAAATACGTCAAGCTTGGGATAGAGGATGGTATGACAAAGGACAGCATGTTTTCAGCATACTAATACTACATTGAAATGTTAGCAGTGGAATGAGCAGTCGTCTTGCAAGACAGGTACTACAAACAGTATTGCAGGGTGAGACAGGCTGTAGATTGGTGCCATGTTGCAGGAGCACGCACAACTTGCAATACGTAGATGCAGGTACTTGTATGAGCAGTCGACATGCAAGATGAAGGGTACGCACCGAATCTTGCAAAGGGAGGAGAACTGTACGCGTGCCGTTGCACGAGCGCACGAGTTGCAACACGCAGTCAATCTGGACAAGGCAGACGCAGGTCCTTATGTGAGCGGTCGACTTGCAAGATGAGGCAAGGTACGTACCGAAAGTCTTGCAAAGCGAGGAGAGCTGTACGCCCGCCATGTTGTACGAGCGCACGACTTGCAATATGTAGTCAATCTGGACGGAGATGTGGGTATTTGTGTGAGTGGTCAACCTGCAGGATGAGGGGTACGTACAGAAAGTCTTGCAAAGCGAGGCAAGGCGTACACGTGCCGTGTTGCACGAGCGCACAGCTTGCAATGCGGCCAATCTGGACAGGGCGGATGCGGGTACTGTGTATGGTTGACTTGCAAGATGAGGGATGCGTACCGAGAGTCTTGCAAAGCGAGGCAAGGCGTACACGTGCCATGTTGCACGAGCGCACAACTTGCAATGTGATCAATGGTGGTTGCGGGCACTAATGTGTGAGCGATCAACTCACAAGATGAGGGGGAATGTACATAAAGTTTTGCAAGGTTAGGCCGGCCATACATGCGCCATGTTGCATTAGCGCACAGCTTGCAATATGCGGTCGATATGGACAGGTTGAATGCGGGAACTGAAGTTGCATGAGCAATCAGCTTGCATGATGACGGGTATTTACAGACAATTTGCAAGGCAAGGCGAGCTGTACTAGATGCGCCATGTTGCATGAGTGCATAATTTGAAATGCGCGTTCAGTGCATACGTGCGCCATGTTGCACGAGCGTACAATTTGCAATGCGCGGTCACGTGGATTTTGCAATACAATATCATTTACTTTGGCGGGATAGTATACACAAGTGGGCTACAGCAATTCCTGCAAAGTGCTACAATAATAGTAGCTGGGATAACTTGCAATGAGGTCCCAGAATCTGGTGCTCTCGGGACTACGACAGTTTTATATCGTTCACGGACGAACTCCCCGTCGATCAGGATCTCTACCTATTTCGCGTGTTTCACTCCACGATGACCCTGAAAAAGAGTGTACATGTCAAAGTTTGTATGCGAACCGAAGCAGGACAGGTAAGCATAGAATGATAAAACGTGTATTGTCTCACCAAGGCTCACTCTCTGGTAGCCTCCTCAACTCGTGCGTCCTCACAAGGTTCCAAATGTCTGCATCGCACAGATTGGTACATGTCACTTTTTTCCCCCGCTCTGATGCGGGCTACAGAAGGTTGCGTAGACCTGGCTGAGGATCGACTAGCAGCGATTTACGATCGTGGATTGTACCTTGCCATCTGCCATCTTGCTCCGGAACTGGCTACATTGGTCCCCGAGTTACGCTGCAGCCAAACTACGAGCTCGAATCGTAATGGCACTTATCAGATAGGGACACATCCTTTCCCTGGTAATATTGCTCATCGCTTAGGATCTACAATCAAGCTCTATCTTCGAGCCGCACTCCTGTGGGCGGACAGATGTATGTGGATGGTGCATATTCAAGGAGTCAAAGATGCATTATACGCATGTGCCTAACGACTTTATTGCAAGTCACTCTTCGTTCAGCATGCTTATGAGTGGTCTTATGCGAAGACTTGTCCTTGATGGGCAATCATGGGTCGATGTAGGGTTGCAGGTCTCTGAAGAGAATCATGTCCTCCAGTGGCGCACCAATGCACATCATTTCCTAGCGAAGGAGTTTGGTAACCTTTCGCAAGAAGCAGCGGTTCGCCTCCGTGCTTTGCCCTCCCGTTCCGTGGCTGGACTAGTTGATACGTCAGGTTTCCGCGCAACCCTCAATCCGAACGACCCACGTACCAACACGGCCTACATATAAGCTTACACCACCGATAAATCGCTCATCGCGCATTTAGAGGTCGGCAGACATGGACTCTTCATGCAGAGCACGGACGCTCTCCATGGAGATGGTGATGACCCCCCACACCTGTCTATTGCAAGCGGATGATGGAGATATATCAAGCCGGTATTCGTCACACCACTGCCGCTCGAGTAGAAGCGAGAGTCCCTGCACCCTCGGCTATCAATGCAATGCTCGATTTTCCTGAAGAGTTGTTGGAACGGACATTATGTCGACTTTCAGCTGTGGACTGGTGATACGTTGAATTTTCCATGACTATATGTTGAACCCAATGTAACTCATACCGCCAGGCAGTGGCGGCAAATTCGTATGACATGCATCGCGGAGACGCTGGCGTTGCAAATTCGTGTCCATCCATCGCTCAAGTACAAGAGAGAGGCGCTTAATTTGACTGCTGCGTTAGTATGGCTCACAAATGGACTGAATTCTCGCCCCGATGATGATCAGTATGGTCGGGACATCATGATGACCTCGTGTCTGACAGCGCTGGGTCGCAATCATGGTATCTTCTTGATCCATCCACCTGCCCAAGGTGGACCAGGGGAGCTACCTGTCGTTCGACAGGGCGCAGTCTTCCTACGCATGATATTGTTCCCACCCATTTCTGGCGTGCCACGATGTCCTTTTACGGGAAGGAACTACACGACGCTACATGGATCCGTTTTTTGTCGCCAAACCCAGATCATTTACTTTACGAGCCTTGCCCCCACCATTCGTTCCTCGTCGACAACCTGTCGAAGGACGCATTCCGACCCAAAAGCGCACGTCGCGTCCTCACGGGGCCGCTTTCTCTTCGTCGGGACACTTGGGGTTCGCTCGAACGAATAAGATTGCCCTCCGATGGACACACGCCTGCGCAGCGTCCAAATATGTAATCGTACAGAGATCGGGAATCAAGGCGGGAGAAAAGATGGGTCAAAAACGGATATAGTAGATGTCGGGAGACGCTACCTGGTGTTGTTTCGTGAATGACGTGTCCCCGGCCAGCTTCATGTATATATCTCCAGTCACTCGAGGTATTTGCGTAGATCCTGGAAGCACACATACGTCAGGTCAAATACAACCCATCGGGAGAGTGAGACTAGTTCCTGGACTTACTTCACTGCAGGCATGATGCCGCGGGTTGTGCCAATCGACACTGAACTTGCAGTGGTCATGCATGTGTACGAGCTCGTGTGTGAGGGTGTCTTGCAATGTGTCGTTTGCTACAGAAACAGTTTTGGCGAAATACGATTGCGCCTGCTGGGTGAAAACCACCTGAACGCGCAAGCTTGCACGGGCCGCACATGACATTCTCAAGCGGCACAGCACAGCCGGAAAGACGAAGGTGCTTGAGCATAAACAAGACAGCCGGACCTGGGTGTAAGGCAATACCTTGGACAAAGCGATACCGATTCGCGTGCATAAGACGTCAACCGAATACAAGGCAGCGGCAGGAGAGACGGGCTGGGATTCATCGACGTGGACGTACACGCCCGACGATGAGCAGAGTGGATCCAACGCGGGAACGACGTGGTGAACGCATGCGATAGGTGCCGTTCTCGATGTGGAGGGAAAATGGAAAGCATACATCGGCGTGGGGGAATGGTACCTACAGGTTTGTTCGTGGCCTTGTCGTGCCTAGTCGGTCATCCGGAGGGGGCAACATGGGTCGGACATGACTCAGTATGGGCGGGCCTGTAGATCGTAAATGAAATGGCGGGCCAAATGCACACAAGGGAGCCCATCATATGGGCAAGCTCAGTTCTCATATCAGGAGTGGGTTGAGGGGACCAAGGGCACACAAGACCTAATGAAGACGGCTGGGCCGAACTATGAATTCATCTGACTGACCGACGGGCAGAGCGCTCATTGCAACCAATATAGACTGATCAGTCAGATTATCACATTTCATGTGATCTTGATTTGTATCGACGGTCGCACTCACTGTGCAACATAGCATTGGCAGTATCGGCGGCATTGTATCGGCGGCGTGGTAGTATCGGCGGCAGCATTGCTGTATCGGCGGCATTGTTTCAGTGTGAGGTAAATCTGACACTCCATTAAGCAGACCATATCGATGAAGACATTACGGTGGGTACACCCTATTGGAGTCAAGAGTTTGTCCAACTGCATCTAGCAACTCATATCTCATGAATTCTGGTTCATCCACCTGTGCCCAATTCATCACGGAGGAGCGCATGTAATATGCAACACAACCTCTCTGTCCATCGACCCTGCTGACACCATGTCGCAGTAACCTTCCAGAAAATGCCATGACTGTCCCACTATTATAAACAAACTTCGCACCGACTGTCGAAACCGACATGAGTGCGTCGGTATAGCTCCCAAAGGTCGTCAACAGGTCGAATGACTTTCCGAGAGATTTTGCGTCCCGGTGATATGGGGTTTCCCGATTCAACATGAGACTTGCGGCACCAAACATACTTTCCCTTTCGCGACGATATCTGCCATCTCTTCCTCTCCGCTTTTCATGGCAAAATCGTGTATGTGCCGCATTGTTCGTCGCCCTGCAGTATATAGCGTTGGATGCATGATCGCCATCGCTCCTGCGAGCAGCGCATTTACTTCACGGCTTGACGCCAACCACTCCCCAGCTCCCTTGGTGCCATTGACTGATTTAAGCGATGCTGATACTTCAGGGGGATCGCGGCCATGCTCCCTGCCAATCCGAAACCATGCAGGAGAAACGTTGATACATCCTCTGGCTGACGTCGGATTCTCAGAAAACCATCTGCTGTTAGTGCGCCAAGAACCGCCCTGTGTGATACTGACGCTCTTCTCCATCGCCGGCTTGATCAATTCCAACGATGCCATCATTTCCGACTGCATATTGTCAGAAGTGTGTGTAAATCACCATGAGGAAAACCTACCTGTCGTTCGTCATCAAGTGCATACGGCAGATACCAGAGCAACACTATCCCTTCAGGATCCATGATCATCGTGGGGCGGTCGATGATTTGATCATCATCGGCAGATAGGAGAGTGAGCAGCGCGCTCTCACGTTCTTCATCCAGTCCATGATCATTCGATTTCAGGGCGGAGAGAAGTGTATGCGCAGCAATTTGTACAGTCTCTGCAAAGCATGAGAATCTGCCAATCAGCTCACCAGCGATACATACTGTGATTCATGTATGCCGCTACTAGGCGATCAACCATGCGGTCGGCATCCACCACGAGTTTCACAGGAAGGTCAATGGAGGGAAGCACTTGAAGCCGGTGTTCGGTGGGACTCGGATGGGTGGCCTCACGAAATCGCCGTGACATGTAGTCGGCAACACAATCGGTGAGGTGCAAAACCATTGCATGAGTGTGAATGTCGAATGTCCCCGGAACGGCAGATAGAGATTTCCTACATCTTCAAATTGTATGAGGTAAGCTAATGTGATTGTAAACGCACGGCCGGGGACACCGAAGCGTGTGACAGATCAAGCTAATATTTTAAATAAAGAACGTACAAGACCACGTGTGACGCTACTGTGAGAGACCACGGAGCACAAAATCATGCCACCTGATAATTTCTTGCCGTCAATAGGATCACGCCGCCGATAACGGTATGCCGCCGATGAGCGATGAACTGATAGCGCCGATCTGCACATGCCGCCAATGAAATGGTGATGTCGAATAGACGACACCGCCAATAAAAACAGTTTCCATGCCGCCCTTCAAAGAGAATACATTTAGCCATTCATAAACATCCAAACGGTCCCAAGTATTACAAAATCTCGACTCCGAACGTCTCCTCCATCATCTCCATCCTACCCGCAACTACACACATCTCCAACTTCAGCTCCTCCATTTGCTGCTGGAGGTCTGCGAGGTGTTCGCCGATGTTGCGTCGGTGCTCCATAGCCAGCTGTAACGTCGTCAGTGTCTCGATTACTTGAGTGGGGTCATCAATCTTTGGTTGCATTCGTGATATGAACACTGCATAAATTGCACATTCACACTCACCTTGCGAGCCCGCTCTGCCTTCTGAACGATGATCGCCCATGCCTCAGCGGCGTAGTTAAAATCCAGATCAGCTCCGCCGGATACCCACCAGACGGCATCCAACCTATCAACATCGAAAAAGGCGTTGGTATCGTCAAGCGAAGCATCGATTGCGATAATCGATTGCAATGTCTCCTCGCTTTCATCTGGAGATTCGAGCATTATCTTGTAAGCGGATTTCGCTGCAAATGGCAATTGCACGAATTGGTCTCGCATAGCTCCGAGGACCCAAAACTTGTTTAGGAGCTCCTGAAAAGTGGTTAATGCAGTGCACACAGGGGGGATTGAGTGATGCTTACCACCTCTCGCCGAAGATTGATGCACACCCGGTGAGCGGGGATATTACCGCGTTGCACTGCTTCAGTAGCAAGTCTGATGCGAAACCCGCAGTACCTGACGCATAGGCAAAGCGTGATGTAGTCAATGGTGTCTGCGCCTTTGTGAGCCAGCGTTGTAAAACCTTCGGAGAGTCTTTTCATTTGCGAGTGGGAACGTAGATGAAAAGAACTCCGTTTGTGCCACGCCTCTATATTTATAGGTTTCTTAAGCTTCCGAGCCTAAATTAAGTTGCCTATTTGAGTCATGAATACACGATCCGCGCTTTTGTCCGATGACATATCCACTAGACCAGACTGGTGTTCCACAATCATTGTGCATTCGGAGTGACGCAAATAACTCGCTCCATTTGTATTTCACGCATGTCCATGAACTTCAAATCTTAGCATATTTCCAATAGCGGCTTATAAGCTATGGCGGTGGGCGTCGACAAGAGCCGCATGTAAACATTGGTATGTAGGTATCTGCCGTGTTGCTATACAGGCAATGTGCTTGTATCTGCGGTGGAGTAGCTCTGCGGTGTGTCGGGATCGGCGGTGTGTATGTATCGACGGTATAAGCACCGGCAAAGTCCTCAGCAGCAATACGTATGAACCGGATGCTAGTGAACATCGGTGATGCACCTGGGGCTAGTACAATATTTCCAGCGGATTGACTTCAGCAAAGCATATTGGAAGTACTACCTGTCCACCCCGTGGTGAGAAACGTCTCTGGCGACTAGAGATCTGCCGCGAGTCAAAAACTGGAATGGAATCTTTATTTCGCTGGGGAGTGTGAGGTCGCATGCAACTAATTTGTATACAACTGCCATTGTGGTGAATTTTTAAGCCGAACTGCTTCATTAAAACAGTGGTATTACGAGTGTGTACAACCATTACTACAAAGTAATCGTCCGCATGAAACTACATAAGTGATAAAGACTTTACCTTCTGTGGTACACTGATTGGTCGTTGATTTGATGTCGGTTGCACCGACATTGAGCGTTCCAGAATGTTGCCAGAGTCTTCGAACCTTCGTTCAGCTTCCACCGGGATCGGTACAGGTGTGGTAACCGCGGGCACACTTGAAAGCAGCTCAGGTCCGATTGGCTCTTCGTCTACGGCACGTGCCGTACCCTCTTCAACCTCAGCGGTTGCAACTCGTAGGTCGACGTCGCTGCTGTCCATGTTGACGACCAGAGCCCGTAGGATCTCCTGACACACCGAAATCCAAACGTCGCCGTTCACCTCCCTCAGGCGACTCAGCGCGTCCTTGATTGTGTTGGTGGCGTTTCGAATGATGTCGTCGTCGGGAGAGGGTGAATTGTTCGTATACATGATGGGGAAAGGAAATTGGAGGGTGGGAGGTGGTTGTTGTGGGGAATGAACAAGGGACACGCGTGAAACGTGGATCCAACACGAAGTGACTAAGCTTGAGTCAAAGCGATTGATGCCACCGGCTATTGTGAACTCCAGCTATATGCCACAAGTCGCGTGGTTGCTCATTCTACTCAAACCACTCAGAAAAACACGAAACATTCGGCCATGAAAGCTTCGTCATCCACAGATTCAGCAAGAAGCTCAGACCGCCGCGTATCGTTCGCAGCCGACGCGACACAAACCTCGGTGGACGTTATTCGAACGGTGGGTTATGCTGCACCTTGCTCACTATGTTTGATACCTATTCCGTAGAACGATTCTATGGATCTGTGCGACGAGCCACCGGTACCGAGAAATTATTCTTTGTTTTTCGACCGGGAAATGATTGCCGACCCTTGTGCACCTCCGGTGCCCACCAACTTCATGATCACGATTGACGAGAATGTCAGCACGTCGATGTTCGACGTTCCCTTCATCGCATGTAACTTTCTAAACGTGACATTCCCTCAGCATGTAGACCCGTCCATCCCGCACTCGAATACAGGGAAGCTCCCGGCAAAATCTCTGTCGCCGGTGATGTCGGCATACAATCCCGTTATCTCAAAGGACGAGGAGCCTGAGTCGACAGTTTTCGGCGCCAAAAACGACTACGATATGTGTGGGTTCCCATTTTTTTTTTTCGAAATGAACCCTGGATCGATTCATTTTTAGACCTCGAAGCACGGCGGGAGTGTGAGCTCGCCACGAACTACTTGAAATTAAACGGTGTCGACCCTGCGAACTTTCGATGTGAGAACGACCATTTGCTTCGAATCGCCTATCAAGCGTATGGAACGAGATTCATTCAACTGTGCAAGAGGAAGTGCCTACTTCAAGATGAAATCGAGACGGTCTCCCACCGGCTTCACGAAGCGACTCTTCTGGTGAGATCGCTTTCAGCGTCGTAGCCTGAGATTTGGTAAGACATGTAGATACTATTTGTATATTTAGAGTTCCATTCTCAGTCTTTGTTGTTCACTCGAATCCAATGGGATGGTGACGGGGTCCCACGGTGGTTGACTCCACCGTGGGTGTTGCATGGCAGCGAAAAGGTACTGGCCGGTTGACGAAAGGACCCGGTCAGCCAGTACCACCTATGGACCTCACCAAGGGGAGGTTTCCCCCTACCCACTCGCATATCCCACAACTGCAACCAATCCATCTGCGCTCACGTGTGCCAAGAGCATCGCCAAATGCTACACAGTTCCCTCGATAGGGCTTCAGATTGGTAGCTGGTACCCTAAACAAAGCCGGATAGTGTAGCGGGTAGGGGTAGCGGTGTCCCCCTGACGAGAACCTTCGCCGGTCCGAAACCTGCTCCTACCGTAACTTTCAGTTCTAAATGGCCGTGTTTGATGCACTGAGCTACCATAATCCCTCGATCTTGAATATTGACTGTGGAAGAGAAGTAACAGGGGCAATTCCTTAATTGATTTCAGCGGGGACAATACAAAATAATATCGAAATGGATTTCCAAAGTGAAAGTACGAGTTATTTCATTGGACAGAGGTCACGTTGTTGTGAGAAGCTGCTCAGCCCCCTTGCGCCATACATAGTCTTATCGACGGCTTGACTGCGGCACCAGTCTAGGCATCCAACAAAGTAAAGGTCAGCTAGCTGAATTGCTCTTCCCCACCCGTAATGCGAGCTCGTGAATTTCACTGTCTGGACAACAGATGTCACACCCGACCTGGTTGGGTATTTGTTTACAATTCTTTGCCAATGTTTTTCCGTCCATATGTTCCATCGCCTGAAGGACCTTGCACCGCGCACCATGCAGTAGTTGGCTTAGCTCCGAGCGCATATAATCGTCTGGGTAACGAGGTAGGGGGAGCGGTCTAGTTGTCCCGGGAGTGGTGGTGAAGAATACATGGGACTCCATCCCATCCCTGCCAGCTCGCCCTGCTGCCTGTAACGCTGACATAAGGCTGTATTTCGGTGTATGGATGACAACGAATCGGACATTGGGTTTATCAACTCCTGCCCCGAATGCTGAAGTGCAAGCCATTATCTTTGCTTCCCCATTCTCCCACAATTGCATATTGAACACCTTCCTGCTGTTGCCTTTCCCGAGCTTGCTGTGGAAGACGGGACACTGGTTTTCGGTGGAAAACTGCTCCGCCTCGCCACATGAATTGAAGAATACAAGCATTCGTTCTTGTTCCTTCAATCTTTGTGCAAGAGCGTAAACCAAATTTTGCAGCCCTTTCTTTCCGTTCACAGGAATAGTGTGCAATCCAATTTCTTGCCGGTTCGTGGGCGATCGAATAAAAGCAGTGATCTCGGGTTTCATAGAGTATGGAGCCAGAAGTTTTTGTTGGAGTGCGGGAGGGGCTGTGCCAGAGAGCAGATATAACGACATTTCTTGGTCGGCTGCCCAACACGCGAGCCTTTTCCAGCTGACCTTCCTATCTGGAGGGCAACAGAGTACATCATGGTGTTCATCAACGAACATAGCTGTAAATTTCGGAGTACCATCCTTGATCAGAGTGCTGTGGATGGTGTCAGTATCGTCTTCAGTTGGAACACAGCCAACAAGAGAAACTCACTCGGAGAACTTTCGGTTTCCGACATGCTCAACCTGGACAAAGAGAAGTTGAACATCAGAACGAATATCCTCAACTCCATACTTGACTGCTTGAAGATGGTGTCTTTGCGCGACCTCGTATTGTTGGTCTAGCAGAACCGTGAAAGGACAAACGATGATGAACCGGGCACTCGGGTCAAGTAGAGGAGGTATAAGCCACAACATGCTTTTGCCTCCACCTGTCCTGATGGTTATCAGCGCATCCTGCCGCTTGCGCATTATCAAGAGGATCGCCTTCATCTGTGCTTTGCTCTTCTCACGCGCGGTCGGGTTTCGCAGCAACTTCTGAAATACACTGCGGACGTTTTCTCGCAGCACATCAGCATCTTGATTGTGCTCCTCGACGTTTGCTATCAGAATATTCTCCGCCGCACGACCTGGCAGTTTTGAAACTGGGGGAGACGAGTGGACAAAGTGGGAGTAATTTGGATGATCCTCGTAGTTCTCGACGACTGGTGTGTCTACACCATTCTGGCAATATATCTCACTGTACCGCAACCTCTTGCTTGGTGGAACGATCGTTGCCTCTTCCCAGGCTTCAGTCGCAGAGGTAGTATCCCTAATTCGTTTCTCGAAAAATTGCATGGGCAACGAGTGAAGTATGCTCGATTCCTTCAGAAAACTGAGTATCGGGCCAAGTTGCGCCTTTGCAGTGAGAAGCCGTTGCATCTCGACGACAGGATTCAATTGATCTAAATTCATTTGCAAGCCGGACAGTAAGGGGACACATTTGCCGGCCCGAGTGGAAGAGTCAAAGGAACCCTGAGCGAATGGAAATGAAGGCGAACCCTCTGAATTATCGGCATCATGATGCGTGTGACGGGGGGTACTTGCGGCCTGCGAACTTCGATTTGCAACATGGGATGGGTCTAACTTTACGAGACTCTTGATACTTTCTTCCGTCAGGCCGACATCTGCCAGCTTGCGCATGACCGCATCAACGATTCTGGCTTCCTGTGAGCCGCCTTCCAGAGAATCTAAGGGTGGTGCTTTCCCCAAATTCTTGAGCTTCTTGATGTTTTCTACGGTTAGGCCAATTGCCACCAGCTTGCTCAGGACCGCGTCAACAGCGAAGTCGAAGACCTGCGCCGCGAACGTTCGAGCATCCAACAGCTTATCGGGTGCGGCTGCGATTCCGCTGGCATATGGAAGTGCATGGGGCCCCTGACTGCATGGCACGTTGCCTTCGGGAAGAAGGTCGACAACCCTTCTCTTGCCTTCCCGGAGCCATCTGTCAATGCACCAAACACGGAGTTGTGTGAAATAACATACCCTTGTCTACTTCTCTCTCCCCGATTTCGATAGGTCTCTCTTCTGACTCGGGCGAGGGGACCACTATCAAAGCAAATAATCGGAGCGAGTATATTTTCAGCAGCTGTTTCCGAAGACCATCAAGCTTTCTCACCTACGCCAAGCCCGAGCCCATCGGTGGAAGACTCAACACCTTCGCTATTTGCGCCGGAAGTGCCTACAGACGGTGGATTAGTACGTGCACGGCTCCGTGTTGATTCAAGAGACTCACTTCCCACCCGCGGGACAACTGAGCAGCCTGCACTTGATTCTTCGACCCCTTCATGGTAGCGTTCACTTGTTCTGTCGGGAACCACGGGAAATATCCTCACCGTCTTCTGCCAGGCCAAGAGGAACCGCTTGACCACTCTTAGATGGGACACTGGATGCCGAGGAGAACAGAGCTTTGCTACCACCGACTCGCTTGGACCCCTTCGTCGTCACCCTCCCTGGAACATGAGCAGCCCGTTGGGGGTTGAGCGGACGGAGAAGTAAAAAGTCTCACCGCCAGACTGCATGGGGATGCCAGGTTGGGATGGACCTGATGAGGATGGTGATGGCACGGACGACACACTCCCGCCGTGCGCCTTCTTGATGTGTTTTGTGAAACTCTCCCTGGTCGA